>JANTPZ010141910.1:0-12728 GCA_025593235.1 Vachellia pachyceras | reverse complement strand
AATATCTTGAATTACCAGCTCTCTATCTTTTAACATCTCATTCATGGTTTTTTGTTTAGTAGATGTTGATGCAATTATGCCTTTGTTTGCATTCGCATCTTTAGTAGTTGTCCCTTGAAATACTTCAAGACTATTTGCATCTACACTTTTCTCTTTACCTTCTAGCAATTTAATAAATATTTCCTTAACATCATCTGGAACAATTGTACAAGCACTAACATTCTGTTGAGTTCTAGCCAAATGATGTTTCATCCTAGTCACACCACCCCAACATTTGTGAGCAGTAATTGCACTCAACTAAAAGTCTATGTGGAGGAACACTTTTACAATGATTCTACGTAATATCTATTTCCTTCTTTTTTTTACTGAGTCATTGTGGCTTCTATCAAAATATCACAGCAAAAAAGAACTAATAAAAAAAGAGGTGTGCCTACAAAAAAAATAAAAAAACCAGTAAGTGTAGGATCAGATTTGTGAAAGGATAGAAATTAAATAAAATAAAAAAGAGCTTTATATTTGTGAAAGGATAGCACTTAAATAAAAAAAGAAGCTAAACTGGTCATCGTGGGCCATAGCAATTAAAAACATAAAACTGATCAGCTTTTTGGAAGGAAGGAATAATGAAATTGAAAACATAAATCGCACAGATAGACCCGACTTACAGAAGCTGGAACCTGGGGAGCTGGAACCTGGAATGAGCTTACAGAAGTGAAGAATGGAAGGAAACCTGGCGACGCAACGATGGAAGGGAACCTGGCGACGCAGAAGCTGGAACCTGGTGAATGAAACTCTGGAAGCTTGAAGAATGTAAGCGAAATGTGCGACGCAGCGATCTATGATTTCTTGCGACAGCGGCGGCACAAACTCACGGTAAATGTGAATCTGATTAGGTTAGGGATATTTGTAGGCCGTGTTTCCCTCTGATCAGGAGTAAAAATCGCACGTTGAATCGCAAGAATCGCGGGAGTCGCGCGATTCCTACGATTCTAGCCTGCATCGCACGATTCGGCCAGCGATTCTTGTGGATAAAAGATTCAACCTGCGATTCGTATCATTTCTCCTCATATTTACATCGAATCGTCTGATGCGAATCGCGTATCGTGCGATTCCGACTACCATGGTTGTTAGAACTGACGATGGCTGTATTGACTTCTCCTATCAAAAGTGGCTTGGTGAGTTCAATAGGAATAAACAATAAGCACCCATCCCCTGCGGAAAGGTTTGTTCGAGGATGTTTAAAACTTAGAAGCCGTTAATATGTATGTATATATGTACTGGAACTTGATTACTCATTTTGCTTTCTCAATCGATATTATCGTAACTAATTTCTTTGTTATATTGGTACCCATTATTCAATGCTCTATATAGTTTTATCGATTTGTGAGTAGTGTTTTGTAAGTTAATAAGAATAGCTTAGTAAGAGGAGAATATATACATACATATACATATGAGTGTGTATGGATGATTTTGGGAATATTTGCATACTTCCCGTAAAGGCTACAAATGACGTTGTCTTCTTCTTCTTCTTCAGTAAAGCCTTCACTTTGGAGGTTTGGTTTTGCTTCAAAATATTGTCTTCCCAGGATATTTGAGAGAGAATTATTTAGTTTTTTATGCTGCATATGAGTTCTGTCTAATATTTCTGGGAGGAAATGTCAAATACCCATTTTTTTAGCAATGCTTTGGTCTTGGGTACTGATTGTCATTAACAACTGAATTAGTCTTCTTGACAAGTATGGTATTGACAAGTAGATAAAAACTTGTAAATAGGTGAAACTTGTTATTTTTTCCAGGTTAAGGTTAAGAGGAGGATGACGAAGAACCAACAAAGTAAAGATGAAGAAAGGCAATTGTAATTGTCTTGTTACAAGAGAATAAGCAGAAGTTGGAGTCATTTGAAAGGGAGGGTCAATTGGTTAAACAAGCTTGGGAAAAATTAGGAGATAAGAAGGCCAAATATAACAGGAGGGCAAAGACTTTGAGTGCTTTGGTGGAAGGTAACAAATATGTCGCTCCCTTCCACGCACATTGTGCTAATAGTCAATTTTTGGAAGTTTGAAACAATTTGAAGATTAAAGAACATAAGATGATAAGGCTGAAGAAAATAAACTTTGATAAATTGGTTGATATATGGTGCCTCAAATTCACTAAGATTTTTGAGGTGAGCTGATGCGTGGTTTTGACCCTCCCACTAAAAGAATTTCTATAAGAGGGAAGTCACTTTGAAATAGGGTCGGCAGATGTTAAAAAGTTGATGGGCCTATCATGTAATGAGTTGGAATTCAGTACAAATGTAAATAATAAAGTGGTAGTGTTTAAGGATTTGAGGAGTGTGTATGGGAAACTACCATACAAGATGATAACATCATGGTTGATGGAAATAAATGCGGATCTAAATTTTGAATTCCTTTTGTTACGTATGCAGTAGAAACCCTCTTGTGTCCTAGTGCCAGTATCTGTGTAAGTGATTGGGTTTTGAAGGTGATGGTAGCGACAAATGACTCATTTGGAGAGTATGATAAATGCAAATTTATTTTGAATGAACTTTGCAACCCATTGGAGAGTACGAGGAAAAAGTCATGATAGGGAAAAATCCTAAAAAAAATGTTAGAGGTTATTTATACTTCCCAGTGGTAAGTGTAGTTATTATTTATTTAGTTTAATATTAAAATTTGTTAATGTGGTATGAGTTGTTGTCATTTACTGTGCTAAGTGTTGTCATTGTGCTGCTAGTAAGATGTTAGTCACTTAATATGTTGAGTCATTGTTTGCAATATTTTCCTTTTGGAAAGCAAAAAGCCTCTAAAGTTGATGATGAGATTGTATAATAGGATGAGATGAATGTGGAGTATATTGAAGTTGGAGAAGGACGTCAATCAAATGATGTTACATGGTGTGAATAACATAGGGTCTCATCTAACAACGTTGTTCCATAGACAATGTTAACTAACCTGGTAGGTATTATATTTTGAGCTTAATTTGAATAAGGATAACAATAAATGGATGTTCGATTTTAACTAATTTATTGTAAACTCGAGGTAATAAAGATGACATTATGACATGATGTATAGGGTTGTGCCTATGATGTGAGAGGAACTGGTTTAATCATCCATTTAAACATCAACCTATAATATGTGCTCTTTTTTTTATTAAAAAAAATTTACAATAAATTAATTAAGATTTAGCATCTATTTTTGTCATTGTCCAGTTAAGCTCAACATTATCCTACGTTTTGGCTTGGTTAACATTGTTTCTAGATTGAAGTTGCTACATGAGGTCCTAGCTGCATTACTCACATCATCTAAAATCCCTTGATTGTTGTCTTTCTCGAACTTCAATCTACTCTTTACATTTTTCTCATCCTAGTATGCAATCACATTATCAACTTTAGAGGCCTTTTGTTTTCCTAAAGAAAAATGTTGCAAACAATAAATATGCATATTAAGTCATCGACAACTTATTAGCAACATAACGAGAGCATATTGTGGAGTAAATGACAACAACTTATAGCACATTGACAAGTAAGAGTATCAAACTAAATAAATAACAATCACACTTACTATTAGAAAGTATAAATAACCTCCTACATTTTTTTCCTATCTTGTACTCTCCAATTGAGTTACAAAGTCCATTCAAAACAAAAGTGCACCAATCATACACCCCAAATGATTCAGTTGTTGTTATCATCATTTTCAAAACAAGGTTACTTACACAAATCCTCGCACAAGAGGGTTCTTAATGCACATAATAAAAAAGAATTCAAAATTTGGATCCTCTATTGTTTCCATCAACCATAATGCTATCATCTTGTATGTGAGTTTTCTATACACACTCCTCAAATCCTTAAATAGTACCTCTTTATTGTTAACATTTGTATCGATCCAGTCCCTCACATGGTAGACCCATCAATTTTTTAACATCTACTGGCCATATTTCAAGTGACTTCCTGAAGAATCTGATGAAAAATGGTATTTCATATTGATTGCTTATTGAATTATACACCCTCATATATACACGAGTGAGAACGCAACAGAAGCCATGAAATCATATCCTAAATATTGTCTAGAAATAATCTAATTAATCTCCTATAATCTTTCCTTTTTAAAATTGAAACTAAAAATCCCATAAAATTGGCTAACAAACTACAAACAGCCTCTCAAGTTGGAGTATAAATGTTGATCAAGTCCAACTTACCAATGAAATATTCAAATTTATCTTGGGCAAGGCCTTTAGTGAGAACATATGATGTTTGCTCTTGAGATGGTATGTACTTAATCTCAGTTATTCCTTCATCGACCTTCCCTCTTTTGAAGTGCCTGTTTATTTCCACATGTTTCATCCTATCATATTATACTGGGTTGTGAGATATTAATGGTTGCCATGTTTGAATAGAGCTTGATGGGTAGATTTATAACTATCTTCAATTTTTCAAGAACTCTTTTTACCCAAATCCCTTCGCAAATTCCAATCGCTATTGCTCTGAATTCTGCTTCAGCACTACTCCTTGCTACTACACTTTGCTTCTTGCTTCTCCATATCACAAGGTTTCCCTAGACAAATGTGAAGTACCCTGAAGTGGATTTTCTATCTTCTTGATCACCTACCTAGTCAGCGTCTGTAAACATGTCTATTACCCTGTGCTCAGTCTTTTTAAAGAGTAAATCGAGCCCTGGTGAGCCCTTTAGATACCTTAAGATCTTGTAAACTTCATTAAGGTGTTTTTGCCTAGGATCATGAGAATGTTAACTTACCATGCTGACTGCAAATGCGATGTCTTGTCGAGTGTGAGATAAGTAAATCAACTTCCCCACCATTCTCAAATATCGTCCATGTCCACAGCCTTCCCAAGTTCTGTATCACTGTCAATTTTGACAGTTTGTATGAGAAAGTCACTAAGCCTGCATCCTAACATTCCTATCTTTAGAAGGTCCAGGATGTATTTTCTCTGTAAGATATAGATTCCCTTCCTTGACCTTGCAACTTCCATACCAAGAAAGTATTTCATTTCCCTCAAACCTTAAACCTGAAATTCTCGGTTTAATGCTCCCTTAAGATGATTGATCTCTAGTGGATCATCACCTGTAAGGACAATGTCATCGACATATACTACAAGAACTGCTATCCTCCCATTTAAATGTCTGAAGAACATGGTGTGATCACTTTGTCCCTGTATGTAGCCTTGTGTCTTCAGGACTCAAGTGAACCTTTCAAACCATGCTCGAGGGGACTGTTTCAGTCCATATAGGGACTTCTTCAGTTTGCATACTCGACTTGCCCCTTTCTCAAGGAAGCTCGAGGGCATTTTTATATACACTTCTTCCTTTAATTCACCATTTAGGAAAGCATTTTTGACATCCATCTAATGTAACGACCAATCTAGATTTGCAGCAGTGATAACAAGACACGGATGGTGTTCAGTTTTGCAACAGGGGGAGAAAGTCTCTGTATAATCTATACCATAGACCTCAGAGAAACCTTGTGCAACTAATCTTGCCTTGTATTTCTCAAGACTTCCATCTGCTTTGTATTTAGGTGTGAATACCCACTTGCATCCTACAACCTTCTTGCCTCTGGGCAGATCCACCACATCCCAAGTTTCATTGTCTTTTAAGGCCCTCATTTCTTCTATCACAGTTTGTCTCCACTCTGCACTAGCCAAGGCTTCATTAATATTATTTGGGATCTTGACTTTATCAAGATGAGAGATAAATACGCTATATTTTGAGGAAAGAGTCTGATACAAAACAAATTTCTCAATATGATGTCTTGTACACGTCCTAGGCTGTTTCCAGACTGTGATAGGTAGGTCAAGATCATTATGACTTTCTGTACTTACCTTTTGTACCTTATCTGAACCTACCTCTGGTTTCGACTCTCGGAGTGTGTTGGGTGCTTGATGGACCTCACCGGCTTTACATTGTCTTGAATAGACTTGTAATTGTTTAGTAGTGTCTCTCCCTAAATCTATACTCTCTTCATTTGTGGGAGGTATTTCTATATTCTCAGTTTGAATAGGGAATGAGAATGGCTCAAGGAGAACTTCAGGTTGAGATGGTATTGGTAACTCAGGTTCAGGCTGAAATTCACTCCAATTCTCCCCCTGAATTGAAGACGGAGAGTAAAAAGGAAGGTGTTCATCAAAGGTGACATCACGTGATATAAAGGCATTTGGATATGGGATCATATCATTTGTAACCTTTATGTGAGCCAGAGTAGCCGAGAAATATGCATTGGGCAGCTTTAGAGTCAAGCTTACCCGTGTGATGGAGATGGACATAGGTGGTACAACCAAAGACTTTTTCAAGGTAGAGGTGATAACTCCCCATTTTTACTACAATTTGAGATATGTTTTGTTACGTTTGGAGAGTTATTAATGCGAAATTAAAAAGGTTTATGAATGATTTTGATAAAATAGAAATTGATCACATGATTTGGGAATTTTATTGCTTTTATATTAATTTTAGAAACATTTACGAATTAAAAAAAAGAGAGAATTTTATTTTATTTTTCTGTTTTTTTATATTACTTGCATTTTTTTTTCTTTTCTTGAAGATTTCTGTGATCGAAGCTACTAAGGGCTGCACTTGAGATCATGAGAAAAACGGCGTCGTACGAGTGCAGGAGAGGGGGCGAAACCTAACAGCAATTTGCCCGTTAGGAAAAGTGGTAGAGAAGTGCTTTTACGTAAATCGATATAAATATGTGAAGGAGATTATCTAGATTTACGAAAAAATACTGTTGAACATGCTTTTGGGGAGTGCAGAAATTTTGCCGAACATGCTTAATGAGAACCTAAGAGAGCTCGAGCGATAGCTTGGGGGCGTGATTGCGCTGGTTTTTTTTTGGGAAGAAAGAAGACGAGACGGCATTGGCGAGAAAAAGGAGACCTAAGGCGACAGAGAAGAACGCAAGAGTAGACGGCGGCATTGAGCAGGAACGAGAGAGAGAGCTTGGTGGCGTCAGTGTCGATTGAGTGAGAGCAAGAGCAGCTGAATACTTCCAAAATGAAGGATGAAGCTGAGGAAACCAGAGACGACGACGGAAGCTGAAAACTAGAGAGGTTGACGGCGTCGTTGAGGAAGGAGCAGCTGGAACGAAAAGACAGAGGGTCGATAGCAGAGAGGAGGCGCTGAGTCGTGGTCTAGTAAGAGGTCGCCGAGAGGAAAAGCTGGAACCAGAGAGACGGTGAGACGTCGACGGTGAGAGCAGAGAGAACTGAGGGAGCTATTCGTGAATGACAGAGATGGAAAGGAGAGAGACGTGAGGCATGAACCCGAGAGTGAAATGGCTGACTTGATTTTTCTCTGTACACATAAGGGGATTCTCTAATTCATCATTTCCATTGTTGCTCCTTCTTAGCTTCCCCTTTTATGGCTTTAATTCCTCAATGTCTTACTCTTGTGGCTGAATTGTTTAGTAGCTAAGTAATATACACTAGGACTATTTTGAACCAATTGTATGGATTGAGATTAGATAATACTCTCTTTGGTGATTAGTGACAATTATATGTTAATTTTGTCTTGTGCATAATGCTTCTAATTGATTGGCCACCACTTAGATTGAATTGTCCAATTAAATTATACTTGAGAGAGTTAATTTAATTGTAAGACTTAGATAAAATTATGTTAGACTTGAAGTTTAGTAATTAAATGGATGGTTTGTTGGTAACATAGAGATATAGTTACTAACCTAATATTGTCGTATTAAGGTTGTTGCGTAATGATTATTTTCTTTTAATTGTAGTAAGAGATTGTGCATGTTAAATGAGGATATTAATTTGGTTATGACTTGAGAAAGTTTAATCAATTGCTTTTTGAACCTTAGACAAGCATGTAATGTCATTTAATCACTAATTGAGTTGTATGCATTTAAATCTCATGAATTGCAATGGTGAAAAATAATCATATGCATCGTTAATATTTGAATTAAAATTTCAATTTGTCTTTCATTTTATTGTTGTTTTTATTGAATTTGGTAAATCTTTAGGACACAACTTAATTGATTCACTCAACCTAATTAATTACATAATTGCATTGGTTATCTCGCTTATGCGTTAGTCCTCGTGGGAATGATATTTTTATACTACTTACGACCTGTACGCTTGCGGTAAGCTAGATGGCGAACAAGAGGTGATTGTAATGCTCATGGAGAACTTGCAAAGGGGTGCCATATGTCACGGGCTTAGTTTTTACACGATGTAAGCTCCGTGCGGCCTAGCAAGTCTTGCTGAACTCAAGCTCCTGAACCTGCTAGTAAGCCTTCCAAGGACTTAGCTTAGTTGTGAAAACTAAGAAAGCCTAGAGAGAGAAACTAGAGAGAGATGGAGAACTTGGGAGAATGCTTTGTATTGCAAGAATGCTTGGTGCCTTACAAGTGAACCCCTTGGGGGTATTTATACTAATCCACCTCCTCAACGGACGGTGGAGATCGATTCGATCCGACGGTCTATATCGACCTTCCAGAATCCTCTCTTAAAATATTAATATACATTTACACATGTGAAAAATGTGTAGAGGATTCTAGAGAAAGCTAGAGAAAGAAACAATAAACTAGTGTTTACAAGAGAATTCTAGAGAAATCTAGGGTTCTCTAGAGAAGACCGTGACACATGGGATAAAGGTTTGCTGGGCATTCGATTAATGAGAAATGTGGCGGTAAGAATAGCATCATCCTAGTGGCATCGGGGAACATGACTACTGAAAAGGAGGGCCCAAGCAGTTTCAAGGATATGCCTGTTTTTCCGTTCGGCAATAACATTTTGCTGGGGGCTATAAGGACATGAGCTTTTATGAACAATGCCATGACCCCTGAGGAAGGAAGAGAGTGATTGGTTAAAGAATTTGGTACCATTATCAGTGTGAAGGAGTTGAATATTGGTTTGGAATTGGGTTTGAATCATGTGTTAGAAATCAATGTAAGTCTGGTAAACATCCGTTTTATCCTTAAGCAAGAAAACCCAACTGAGTATGATCGTCAATGAAATTGATAAACCACTTAGAATGAGTACGATTAGGAACCCAAGAGGGTCCCCATAAATCATTATGGATAGTGGTGAATGGCCTCGACGCACAATATGAGGCAATCTTAAAGGAAGTGCGGTGATGTTTAGCTCGCTCACAGGAATCACAATGAAATTCAGAAGAATTTTTATTCGAGCAAATGGAAGGAAACATTTGATACATGTGATGAAAGTTTGGATGGCCTAGTCGTTTGTGCCACAACTCCTTATCTTCAGTCCTGGGGAGAGACACTTTATTAGAAAAACCAACACAAGAACTAGAACAATCGTTCAAATAATAGAGTCCATCGTGCATACTGGTCCCTCCAATTGTCGTCCCCGTAAGCAGGTCCTGAAACACACGAGTAGCAAAAAAATCAGCATGACAACATTCTTCTCATGCTAGCTGATTCACAAAAATCAAGTTACACTTCAAATTGGGAACATGTAAGACAGTGTGAAGAGTAAGCGCTGCGGAAACTTTGATGCTCCCAAAACCAGCAACAAGTGAATTAGAAGCATCAGCAATTTTGACAGTAAGGCGTGTCTTGGCAGGGGTATAATGACAAAATAAGGACATATCATCGTCATATGATTTGAGGCTCTTGAGTCAATTATCCAACAAGGCCCATAACTCGTACCTTTAATTGCGGCCAAGGCTTTGGAAAAATTACCTCCATGAATGACGGGTAGCAATAGGAGGTTCTCTCAGTTGCTGAGAGCTTTCTAAGGTAGTGAATCACTCAAGAATCAGATTGAGTTGAGTAGTTTGATGGCCTAGAACTGAGGGATCAGATGCTGTACTGGATGTAACTTCGGCTATATAACCCTAACCATTGCCTCGCCGTGGTTTCCAATCAGGGGGTTTACCGTGGAGATCCCAACACTTGTCCTTAGTGTGACCTTGTTTGTGGCAATGATCACACATCAGCCGAACTTTGGTGGAGCACTGATCAGGACCACGGAGAGCAAGGGCAGATCCGTCAACAACAGAAAGTCATTAGGCCAGGGCCAATTCCCCTTTTAACATGACCTTCTCTGCGGAGAATGGTGAAGGCCGCACGAACAGTGGGAAGTGGGTCCTGACTAAGAATACGACCTTGAACATCATCAAACGAAGGGTTGAGACCGGCCAACAGCTCAAAAAGACGTTCTTTCTCCAACTTCTTCTGATATGCGATAGCATGCAAGGCACAACAAGGAGTATCATCACTAAGTAAATCAAGTTCCTGCCAAAGGGTAGTTTTGGCAAGGTAGTAGTCACTTAGGGAAAAGGGACCCTTGTTTTAACGCCCAAGCTTTAGCCTTTAATTCAAATCATTGGGAAATATCCGCACCATCACTATATGATTCGTGGATAGCCTTCCACATCGCACGGGCAGGAGAGAAGAACATGAAGCAGTGACGAATTGTAGGTATCATGGCATTGACAAGCCATGAACAAACCATTGCATCCTCGGCCTCCGAAGTTGCAGCAGCATGAGCTTCTGATTGTTGGGGAGACTGACCGGTAATGTGTCCCAGCCTATTGCGGCCTTGAAGCACGAGTCGAATGGATTGGGCCCATTCAAGATAATTGTCTCTTGGGAGCTTTTTTGGAACAAGTAGACCTGCTATCTTCTCAATAATGGGTGGAGCCGAGCGGGGAACGGAGCTGGTTGACGGAACCAAAACTTGAGGTTGAAGCATTGCAGAGGAAGAATTTGACTCTTTCCCTCTGGTGGAAGAATTGGCCATGAGTTACTAGAAAATGAATAAATCTCTCTTCTACTTTCTTTTCTTTCTTTTCTTTTCCTCTCCTTCTCTCCCTCCTTTTTTTTTTCTTGTTAATCCTAGGTTTCACGGAGCTAACGATCTGTGACTATGCGACTGGAATTTATTCAGAAAATATTTTTTTTCCTTTAAACCAATGACTATTTGATTGGACGATCCGTTTGTACTCGACCTGGGATCGAGATTGCACGACGACGATCTGGGATTGCACAAACAGGCGATCTAAGCGATGGGCCATGGCGAGTAAGGACAACGATGAGTATAGGATGAAATAGACGGCTCCAAGCATGAGCAAGAACCGAAGACACTGTGCTCAACGGACGCTCCACTGGCCGTAGATGACTTCCTGATGATGGCTTTAATGGCATCTCTGGGGATTCTGTGGCTTCAATGGCGTTGCTTAACAGGATGACTTTGTTTGCTCTTTGTCACTTTGTTTTCTCTTTGTCCTTAGACGTGATGACTGGGCAAATGCGAACACGATTTGGACTGCGAACTCGAGCGCGATGACGGATGGCAACACGAGTAGACAGACACAAAATGGGTGCATTGTGGATGACGCAAACTAATAAGACAAGACCTGGACAACGTCGACTGGACAAAAGAAGGGGCTCCAGAGTCCTTACGGTTGCTTGATAGGCGACGGTGGAGGACTTAACACACAACGTCGACTGCAACGGGGAGCAAGAAACCAAGGTCAGATTCTCCGAAAACTAATCTGATGAAAATTGGTATTTCAGATCGATTGCTTATTGCATTATACACCCTCATATATATACACGAGTGGGAACGCAACAGAAGCCATAAAATCAGATCTGAAATATTGCCTAAAAATAATCTAACCAATCTCCTATAATCTTTCCTTTTTAAAACTGAAATAAAAATCCCATAAAATCGGCTAACAAGCTACCAACACTTCTCTTTGATGGAGATTCTTTTATTGAGCAGGTCGAAAGCACATATAAGTGAATTTAATGCACCATATATCAACCAATTTATTAAAGTTTATTTTCTTTAGCCATATCATTCTATATTCTCTATTCTTCAAATTGTTTCAAACTTCTACAAATTGATAGGAGCAAAATGTGTGTCCAAGGGAACAATATATTTGTTTCTATCTTATATTTGACATTCTTCTTATCTCCTAATCTCAAGCTCGTTTAATTAATTGACACTCCTCTTCAAATGACTCCAACTTCTTATTCTTGCGAACATTGTGTAACCAGACAACTTCGAATGCCTTTCTCCATCATTTTATGTTTTTCACCATCATCTTAAATGAAAAAAGTTAACTACGTTTATCACATTACAAGTTTCTATCTACTTGCTAATATGTTGTACCGTACTTGTTGGCTAAATCACACAATTATTGCTTAATATCAAAGCATTGAAAAAATGGGTATTTGACATTTCCTCCATGAAATAATTAGATAGAACTCATACGCAGCACTAAAAATAAATAAATAATGTTTTCTTGAAAAACCTATTGAGATAATTAGTTTGAAGCAAAACCAAACCTCCCAAGTGAAGGCTATATTGAAGAAGACAACGCCATTTGTTGCCTTTATGACCAAATGGGAAGCTGGAAAATTTTCCTAAAATCATCCATAAATACATATACATTCCCCTTTTACTAAGTCTTGCTTATTAACTAACTTGTATTCCACTTGTGCACATATAGAATTCCCACATATCCAAACATATTAGTAGGTAAGTATATATTTTCGTCAAATAAAATGAAGAATATATGTTATTTTATTTGGTAGGTACACTAAATGGTGAATAAAAGGGAATAATAATGGAAAAGTTAGAGCGAGGGGGAACACATAACAAACTGCACAATCATTTAGCTAAGAAGTGGTTTATCTCACCCCTGATTCGCTCGCCCTTTTTGCCTCATTATACCCTCTGTGCTTAAAGAATGACTTCTCCTACAACTTTGATTGCTTCGCAATAA
>JANTPZ010141909.1:0-17732 GCA_025593235.1 Vachellia pachyceras | reverse complement strand
TTGCATGCTTGGAAAACAATACATGTTAATGAAGATGAAAGAATAGAAAGCACACAACAATTTATCCTGGTTCGGCCCTCTCTGACCTACATCCAGTCCCCAGAGCACCTCTGAGATTTTCAATCCACTATATCATCCAAGTTTAACCAGGTACTTGGAAAACCATTACAACCACAAGTTCTCTACAGACACTTGTGAATCCATTTCAAGTTTGTCACGGTAGGTACTTGAAAAACCCCATAAATGATTCCAGGCATTTATGAACCCACTCAAGTTTGCACCATAGGTACTTAGAAACCTTTACAACAATCCCCCTTACCACATGTAAGGTTACACTGGGAATCACTCTACCTCACGAACTGCACAGAGACTCACACTCTCTGTTTTCTCAACTCAAACTCAACCCAACAATCTCAAGATCCCAATCTTGAGTTTCTCACGGAAATACAATGAGTTTGGATGAATGAATTACTCTCTTAAAGAGTGGATAAATAAACATTGAAGCTCTCAGAGAAGAAATTATCAGAGTCTTGAAGATATGCTCTGTTTGGTGCTCTACGACTCTTTTTCTTTTTCTATGTTCTTCACATTTTTCTCCTCTGCCTCGTTCGTCCAGTTGGTTGCTCCTTTTATAGATATTGTGAGAATATGTCCGTTGGAGAGGAGCCTGTGTCTGCTAGAGAGCTGAGTGTCCGTTACTCAGTTTGAATAAAATAGTCGTTGCTGGAGCGTCGAGGTTGGCCTACCGTTGAAAATGCATATCTAGCTGTCATCCTTTCTCCTGTTCAACGGTTAGCAATCGTGCATATTTGATAGCAGATGAGTTTTTAAAACTTTGTCCTTTATGAAGATAAATCTGCCAAGAAATGATTTTTAGCAACAGATAATGTTAACAGATAAAATCAATATTTAAGTTTATAACAGAGGCATTTCAATCTGTCAACGAAGTTATGTAACTCGAGTTGTATAATCATGTAACTCGAGTTGTTCCACATGTAAAAACAAGTTTTTAGTTGCGTAACTCGAGTTATAAAAGATGCAACTCGAGTTCTAACTCTTAGAAAACTGATTTTTAGTTATGCAACTCGAGTTCCCTGACAATGACTCGAGTTATCCTTGCTAGTGTTGTGTAACTCGAGTTGTGATGCTTGTAACTCAAGTTCCAACACATGAAAATGAAGATTTTAAGCCCGAAACTCGAGTTGTGTGTTGCTGTAACTCGAGTTATGATTTTTCAGCCCGAAACTCGAGTTGTGTGCAGACGTAACTCGAGTTGTACTTCATGTCTTCAGTTTGCACATATCTGGTCCTCTGTTCAGCACATGAGTCAACTTGCAACGCCCATAGCTCTCTCAATTCAACTCCAAATCATGCATATAATATATCAATGGAAAGTTCTGCATGTCTACTTTCATATGCAATTGGTTTCACATCAATCGGAGTTTTATTTTAGGAGATATGATCAAAATACCAATCATATGTTGAGCTGACAGAAAATGACGTGCTGTAACTCGAGTTGTGAAGATGTAACTCGAGTTCTCACACACAACTTGAAGCTGAAACTCGAGTTTTCACTTCAAGTTACGCGTAACTTGAGTCATGCAATTTGGTAACTCGAGTTGTGACACTGAAAAGCTGAAACTTGAGTTTTGGATGGCCCGGAACTCGATATTTAACACCTCTTCTTCCTGGAACTCAATTTCTACTTCAGGAAGCTTCAGAAACCTGTCATACTCAATTTTTAGCATCCAATCAAAGATCATATGACTAATAACTCAATGAAAGATTTAATCAAATACATTTTAATATTCAAATTGAGTTATTTAATCATATCAGCTTTCAACTTAAAAAGGGTGCACAAATATAGTTGTAAATCAATATGCATTATGAAAATCTTTGTCAAATTATTATGCATATGGAAACTTTTTGCTCTATTATATTTGACATCATCAAAACTAATCATATCTAACACTCGATACAGGAGCATCTCACAATTTCATGGAGGTTAAAGAAGCGGAAAGATTGGGCATCCAGATGATCAAGGGAGAAGGCACAATCAAGGCGGTGAACTCCCCAGCAAAACAAGTCCTTAGGATCGCCAAGGATGTGAATGTCAAGATCGGAGACTGGCAAGGTAAGTTGGACTTTACTATTGTCCCTATGGATGATTTTAAAGTTGTGTTGGGACTTTCTTTCTTCTGCAAAGCCCATGCCTTCCCAATTCCTGAAGCTAAGTCAATGGTGGTTATCGACTCCAACATGATTCGAGTAATCCCCTTGAAGCGCTTGCAATCCAACACTGTGATTTCTGCCTTGCAATTCAAGAGGGGTCTCAAGAACTCAGAAGGATATGTTGCCACCATATGTTCGTTGGCCGAAGAAGAGGATGGCACAACCCAACCACAGGAATCCTTGCCTCCTTGCATTCAAGAGGTGCTACGGGAGTACAAGCACGTCATGCCAGATGAGTTACCAAAGAAGCTACCTCCGAGAAGAGAGGTAGATCACCAGATTGAGTTGGAGCCTGGTGCCAAACCACCTGCATTGGCACCCTACCGCATGTCACCTCCAGAGCTTGCTGAGCTAAGGAGACAGTTACAAGATCTCCTTGACTCAGGTTATATTCAACCATCCAAGGCCCCGTATGGTGCTCCAGTCCTCTTCCAGAAAAAGAAGGATGGTTCACTACGGATGTGTATCGACTCCGGGCCTTGAACAAAATTACAATCAAGAACAAGTACCCGATACCATTGATCGCTGACTTGTTTGATCAGCTTGGAAAAGCAAGGTACTTCTCTAAGCTTGATCTTCGATCCGGGTACTATCAAGTTCGTATTGCCACAGGTGATGAACCGAAGACGACCTGGGTAACGAGATATGGAGCATTCGAATTCCTTGTCATGCCCTTTGGACTGACGAATGCGCCGGCAACATTTTACACGCTCATGAACAAGCTGTTCCACCCTTACTTGGACCAGTTCGTGGTGGTATACTTGGATGATATCGTGGTATACAGCAATTCTCTTGAAGAGCATGCTCAACACTTGAAGAAAGTCTTCCAGGTACTTTCTGATCATGAACTGTATGTCAAGTTAGAAAAATGTTCTTTTTCCAAACAAGAGGTGGACTTCTTGGGGCATAAGATTAAGGATGGCAAACTCATGATGGACCCGACTAAGGTTCGAGCCATTCAAGAATGGTGACCTCCCACCAAGGTTCCAGAATTAAGATCATTCCTTGGTCTGGTGAACTACTACAGGCGGTTCATCAAGGGGTATTCAACAATTGCCGCTCCATTGACCGACTTACTCAAGAAGAACAAGTCTTGGCAATGGTCGCCAGATTGCCAAGATGCTTTTGAGAAACTGAAGCAGATAGTCATGCAAGAGCCTGTTATGTCCTTGCCTGACTATTCCAATCCATTTGAGGTGCACACTGATGCATCCGACTTTGCAATAGGGGGTGTGTTGATGCAAGATGGACACCCTATTGCATATGAGAGTCGCAAGCTGAACGACACAGAGAGGCGTTACACGGTACAAGAGAATGAGATGTCTGCCATAATCCATTACTTGAGAGTCTGGCGTCATTACTTGCTTGGAAGTAAGTTCACCATAATGACTGACAATGTTGCTACGAGCTACTTCCAGACTCAGAAGAAACTCAGCCCAAAGCAAGCTCGTTGGCAAGATTTCCTTGCTGAGTTTGACTACTGGTTAGAGTACAAGCCAAGCAAAACAAATGTGGTAGCAGACGCCCTAAGCAGGAAAGCTGAGTTAGCCACTCTCACCACCAGCTTGCCTCAAAAAAACTTCCTTGAACGTATCAAGGAAGGTATGTCTCAAGACTCCACTGCAGACAACTTAGTAAAGCTTGCTGCAGAAGGTAAGACTCGAAGATTTTGGGTGAGTAATGGAATACTCTACACCACTGGGAACCGAGTTTATGTGCCAAAGTGGAGCAATCTTCGAAGGGATGTCCTGAAGGAATGCCATGATTCCAAATGGGCCGGACATCCAGGCATGTCTCGAACACTTGCACTTGTGCAAGATCGCTTCTATTGGCCACATATGCAAGATGATGTTGAAGCATATGTGCGGACCTGCTTGGTATGCCAGCAAGATAAGGTTGAACAACAACACCCTGCTGGTCTACTCGAGCCCCTGCCGGTGGCTGAAAGGCCATGGGAGAGTGTCTCCATAGACTTCATAGTTGCTCTCCCTAAGTCGGAAGGATGCGGGAGTATCATGGTGGTAGTCGACAGATTCAGCAAATATGCCACCTTTATACCAGCCCCAGCAGATTGCAAAGCTGATGAAGCGGCACGCTTGTTTTTCAAGCATGTCGTGAAATTATGGGGGATCCCACGAAACATCGTTAGTGATCGAGATCCCCGATTCACCGGGAAATTCTAGAGATAACTCTTTAAGCTCTTGGGGACGGACTTGAACTTCTCAACAAGCTTTCATCCTCAGAGCGATGGACAAACAGAGCGAATCAACGCTTTGTTAGAGCTCTACCTTCGACACTATGTGAGCGCTCATCAACGAGATTGGGCCAAGTTGCTTGATGTGGCTCAGTTCTCTTACAACCTACAGCGGAGCGAGTCGACAGGTAAGAGCCCGTTCAAAATTGTTACCGGACAACAACCTCTGACCCCCAGTGCACTTGCCACTCCATACAAGGGAGACAATCCAGCTGCCTACAAGTTTACCAAGGAATGGCAAGAAGAAGCCGATATTACTCGTGCCTACCTGGATAAAGCCGCTCGTAAAATGAAAAAGTGGGCAGACGAGAAACGGCGCCCCGTTGAATTTCAAGTTGGTGACTTGGTGATGGTGAAGTTACTGCCGAATCAATTCAAGTCACTACGCAGAGTCCACAAAGGCTTGGTCAGGAAATATGAAGGACCTTTTCCTATCGTCAAGCGTGTAGGAAAGGTTGCGTATCAGGTACAACTCCCTCCCAAGCTTAAGATTCATCCTGTCATACATGTTAGCCTCTTAAAGAAATACTTCAGAGATGAAGAAGATCCATCTCGAGGGATCTCTGCAAGAGCACCAACCGCGGTCGTCACTGAGTACGATAAAGAGATAGAAGAGATCCTCGCTGACAGGGTGATCAGGAAGAGAGGTGTTCCCAACTACACCGAATACTTGATCAAATGGAAGGGTCTACCCAAATCTGAAGCAGTTGGGAACGAGAAGACCTCCTGTGGCAATTTAAAGATCAGATCCAACATTACAAGGAGGAAGGCGCGACGAGGGCGTCGCGAAATCAAGTGGGGGAGAATGTCACGGTCTGACATTTTTCGAGAGGTTTTGAGGATCTGGAACGATCCAGAACTCTCCAGAGGACTCCCAAACGAGCTTGAGAGTGCTAGAGAATGCCAGGACATTCTAGAGAAGTCTACACATCTCTAACCTCAATATTTTAATATTTGCCTCTAGATATTTCTATGTAAATATCTTAGATATTTGTTGAGATATTTCTAGAGAATGAATTGTAACCGTATGATTGATTCGATCCCAACCGTCCATTAAGGAGGTGGGAATAGTAAGGAGGTGGAAGTTTGCCTATAAATACCACTCCCCTCCTCATTTGCAAACCATCTTCGAGTTCCCTTGTAAATCCTCGAGTTCTCTCAATCCTCAAGTTCTTGAGTAATACGATTCTCGCATTCTCCAAGTTCTCAAGTTCTTCCTTGCCTCAAGCTTTCTCTTCTCCTCAACTTAGCCAAGCATCTTCCTTTCATACGAGTTAGGCTTACTTAGCAACATTCAGCGAAGGTTGTTAAGTGCCGCGCGGGTCGAAAGACTAGCCCCGTGATAGAGTGACAGTAATATCTAAACTTCAACCCATTATTGTTTACGTGTCAAGGTGCCGTCGGTGGTCTTCTTTGTTTTTGTTTTTTGAAGTCTTCGGTCCTTTTTTTTACATATTAATGAGTGCACCGACCGACACAGTCTTTTGAATGTGATTGGCTTTGTAATAATTGTTTGCGCGTCATTTTTTATTTCTCAGCATCTCTACTCTTTCGTGAATTAGAAAATATATGGTTGATATTTGATATTTTATAAAATCATACTTTTTCTTCCTTCAAAATAATTCTCATCTAAATTCAAGTAAGATGATGCAAATTGCACGATGAGGAATCAATTGACGCAATTAAAGCTTATTTGAAATGATTTTTAATTTATAGCAGAAAATTAGTCTTTCGTACGTTGACGTCAATCACTCTAAGAAGACTGACTTGTGTGATTAATTACTAACAATGTAAGTAACATTCGTCGAAGTTATTTACATTAAATCAATGTGATTGGAAATTTTCTACTCTTTCTCCTTCCATAGAAGAGTATAAACCTATAAACCACCCTTAGTTTCTTTCATTATTTATGGACCCATAAACTCGCTTTAATTCTCTCTTTAATTTTAATGGATATTGTATGAGTTTGATTGTTTGAGGAATATATATATATATATGGAGCTCATTTGACTGAGAATATAGGAAATATGACTTGCTTTATGGTCGTTGGCTACCAAAAAACACATTGTTTGGGGTATATACTCTTGGACATATTATTCTACACATATAGAGACATACATAGGTATATTACAATACTAAAATAAAATAAAATCTTTATTAAATAGACATGAAGCAACATTAAGATCATCAACAATAACAATTCTGGAAAATAAAAATTTGCCAGTAAGGATGTTTTCATTAAACCAACTAAAACTTACAAATCAACAGTTCGAACGTCCATAAACCAACACAAATGCAACCATAACAAAAACTAAAGTTCAGAGAATTCAACAAGAACTTCAACCAGGATCTTCATCCATAAGTCTTGCATGCTCTGCAAGAAATCTGTGTAATGTTGAAGTGGTCGAAAAGCCTAATCATGGGAACATGGCCCTTCCAATGAAGCTTTAACAATTCAATCGGTTACCAAATTTGCTTCATTTGACATCCAAATACAAGTATGATTCCTAATTAGTTTCCTTGATTCTAACAAGTTCTCAAGGATAGTCTCACATCTCCAATCAACTGGGGAGGGATTGTGACATAATTAATGATGACAATCTTAAAAAAGGGGGAAAGACCTTTGGCCTAGTGTTATTGCATATTTGAAATATCTCTATTTACGGAACAAACTCAACAAAAACAAAACATAAAGAGAAAGAAATCTAACCAAAACAAGAAAGTACGAGATAACTTGATCTTGCTCCTTCACCATCACAATTGTTTTGAATCAAAACATTGAACTTATCATTCTCACGATTGACAATATATCCTTATAACAATGCATAACAATAATATAGCGATTGAATCTTATTTTTATGAGGGTATCACAATTGTTTAATCAAAAATGTTTACTTGTTAGTCATGGAATCTTCTCATAATCTTCGACTCTAAAAGAACAACTTGAACATAAATCTAATAGTTCAATTATTCAAAGAAGTTAAAAAAAGGAATGCCTCCAGGAATGCTTGAGAATCAAAGTTCCACACACTCCCCAAAATCCAATGCATTATGGGCATTATGAATGAAAACGAAACTGTTCCTTGAAGAGGCTATCAATGTCCTTCACTCGACTGTTTCATCCGTTTCATAAACTCTCTTAGTTGACCAAGTGAACCAATGCATTCTGGAAATTTTTGCCCTTGGTAACCATTTAGCTTAAGATGCAAGTGAGTTAGGTGCTGTAAATCACATAATGAAGAATCGATGTTACCTCCCAATTTAGAAAGAGTGAGCTTGATAACATGACCGGTCAATTTGGAATTTTTCCTTTATATGCCCAGAAAGAATCAACTTGAACCTTTTGACCCAGAAATTGAGAGAACCCTGAGAGAAAAGCGTAAGGTTCAGAAAAGAAAAGGAAAACCAAAGTAGTGAGGGAGGTAGACTTAGAATTAGGTGAGTCTAGTGTAGAAAAATTAGATAGTGTAGGACATTCCATAACTGAAATCATAATGGCTGAAAATATACCAAACCCCCCAAAATATAGATGAAAATCAACAGGGGAATCTTAATAGAAGAAATGGTGAAGAAGAAAGAATAGGGGAAAATAATGGGAATAATAATAGAAGAAGGACTATAAGAGAAGCCACTACCTCTGATGTTAATTATGATCCGTTTACTGCTGCTTGCCCAAATTATGATGTGAATTTTGAAATTAAAGGATTATTAATTAATTCTCTTCCTAAATTTTATGGCTTGCCAGGAGAGGATCCATACATCCATTTGCAGTCATTGTCGATGATCTGCCAGAGCATGAAACCAGTTGGGGCCTCACTTGACTAAGTACTATGGAAGGTGTTCCATATATCTCTGGAAGGGAAGGCAAGGGAATGGTTCATGAGTCTTCCGAGGCATGTGGCAAATGCCTATCAAAGTTGGGCTAATTTGAGGAAAGCATTTTTGGAGAAGTACTTTCCAGCATCAAGAACTTCATCAATGAGGAAAGAAATCTACTCCGCGTGCCAAGAGTATGATGAATTGCTTTACGATTATTGGAATAGATTTTAAGACTTACATTCGAGATGCCCTCACCATCAAATACTGGATGAACAGCTGGTCCAATATTTTTATGACGGGTTGAAGAGCCAAGAAAAGGGAATGCTTGACGCAGCTGCTGGAGGTTCACTAATTGATTTATCTGTTGAAGAAGCTTGGGAGCTTAACAAGAAGATGGCTTTGAACCATCAACAATATAGTGTAAGAGACACTAGGGCTGCCCATGAAATTGGAAATTTGAATTCTCATAACAGAAGAATGGACACCCTAGAATCAAAGGTAGATTCTTTGGAAAGTAAACTCACATCCTAATTGTCTCTTATCACTGCTGAGTTGAAGAACTTAAATGCCAATAAATCACCGCCATCCATGGATTTAGTTGCTCCAAGTTGTGAAACTTGTGGGTCAGTTATGCATATTTCAAATGTGTGCCCAAGCCGATTCGAAGAAGTTTCTGCAATGTATCAAGGGAGACCAAACTAGAAATGGGATCCCTATTCTAACACCTACAATGAAGGTTGGAAATCCAACCCAAAGTTCAGTTGGAGGGGTGAAGAAGCTAATGCCCAGAGATTTCAAAGGAATGTAGGAGCTGGACCTTCTAACTCCAACATTCAAAATACACAACAAGCCTTGAGTGTGCCACCAAAAGAGGACACGAATAAGCTACTTCAAAAATGTTGGTGCTACTCAAGGAAGAGAAGGCTTCCACTGCCAATCAATTCAATTCGCTTGCCTCACTTATTCAGAAGGATTCTTCAAAGAATGACGCTAGATACACTTCTTTGGAGAAGAGGATGGAGCAGTGGGAAACTAAGGCCGAGAACTTAAATTCCTTTGTCACTCAAATTTCCAACAATTTGAGTGAACAACAAGCGAGGAGTGGTGGCTCCATACCCTCTAATACCGTCATCAATCCCAAGGGATTAAATGCAATTGATTTGAGAAGTGGGAGGCAAGTGAGATTTGATGATGAAGAAAAAGATGGAAAAAGAGAATAGGCCAATGAGTTTGAAGAGATTCCTCAAGCTGCTGCAAAAGAAAAGAGGAGTGAGAGAACAAAAGAGGAGTTTTTGCTGAAAAGAGAAAGTGCCTCACCACAAAAAAGAAAAAGAAAGATTAGTTCTGGAGAAAGGGGCATCGAGCAAGAATAAAGAAAGAAACAAGCATGGTTCTACCTCGTTGAAAGGTAAAGAGGTAAACATTCACGCACTCCCTTTTCCAAATTCATATTTGATGAATAAAAAGCTTGATGAAAAGGATAAAGAAAAGGAAGTTCTTGACTTGTTTAGCAAAGTAGAGGTAAACATACCATTGCTTGACTTAGTTAAAAAGGTCCCTAAGTATGCTAAATACCTCAAGGACTTGTGCACAAATAAAAGGAAATTTAGACCTAATGAAAGAGTCCAAGTAAGCTCCAATGTTTCAGTCTTATTTAAACCACAACTTCCTGTGAAATGTCAAGACCCAGGATCTTTTACCATCCCTTGCACTATAGGAAAAATTACCACAGGGGGATCGTTATTAGATCTAGGGGTTGCGATTAATGTGATGCCAAAGTCGGTTTATTAGGCCTTAGGAGTCAAGAACTTGAAGCCTACATCCGTAGTACTCCAACTAGTGGATAGATCGATTAGGTATCCATATGGGATAGTTGAGGTCATTCTTGTAAAGGTAAAAGACTTAGTTTTACCTGTTGACTTCTATGTGATAGACATGTCTAGAGAATCCATTAGCAAGTCCACCTTGATTTTAGGTAGACCTTTCTTGAGGACTGCTAATACTATCATTAGCATAAAAGGAGGAAGCATATCAATAGAAGTAGGGGAAACTAAGATTAACTTTAACATATATGAGGCCATGAAATATCCTTATGAAGATTATTCACTGTTGAGTGTTAATGCCCTTGATGATGTGGTAGATGATGCATGTGCTGAATTGGAAATAGAAAATGAACTAGCATGTTCACATCTTCATTCATGTGCACCATTTGATAAAAAGGATTTGGAAATTCCTCTTAAAACCCTTGACCCCCCATTTTGTTCCTTTGACACCATTGGAAAATCACTCATGTTGCATCGTTTGATAGCACACTTTCATTGCCATACACACATTTTGTGAAACAAACCGATGAGTGCATAAATACCTTTCCCTATATAAACAGTGATGACACCTCCGGGAGAGGTATTTCAATTGATTTTGCAGAGCCATCAAGAAGAGTGTCAGCTGAACTGGTGGTACCTGTGCATGCGCTGCATGGAAAATCACAAGAAGAGCATGGGAAAGCCGATGAAACCCATAAGCTGCCATGATTCTCAGGTTGTTTCTTTCCTTCCCTTAGTCAATTGCTTTGAGCTTTCAATGATTATGTTGTGAATATGAATGATTCAAGTGTGGGGGGAGGAACATTGCTAGTAGTGCTAGCTTAGTATTTGTATATAGAGTAGGATTGTTTTGAATTCAATAAACTCCCTTGAATTTGGCTTATCTTCAAGAGGTTGTTGTTGAAAAGAGTTTTGCTTGCAGAGTTAGGATGTGCAAAATTGATTGGTTGAAGTTTTAGGCTTGAATGTTGGCTATTGTCTTGTGTTTTGTGTTTCCATCTCTGTGTTTTGTGCGTCTCTGTGATGTTTCACCGCAACTAAATTCTATTTTTTCCACGGCCAAATTTGTTGGTTGTCATCTGTGTCTTCTTGGGAAGTGTACACCGTGACGAAATTTGTTTTTCTCCGCGACCAACATCGAGATCTTTCGTATTTTCTCCACGACCAAACCTTTATTCGCCGCGGCGAAACTCGTGTCTCTTCGTCTCCCACCAGTTTTCTTTTTAAGTTCGTTTTGTTTATTCTTCTTCATTTTTGCCTTTACTTTCACCGTCGCCGTCCGTCGCTTGCTCTACCGTGCCGTTCCATCGCCGTTTGCTGCCGTGACTCTCGCATTTCACCTCTCCGCTTCATTCCTTTTCGATTGGAGTAAGTATTTCATCCGTTATTCTTGTGTTTCTTTTCATTTGATTCTCGTTTTCGTTCTCGCTGTTCACTGCTATCGCCTGTCTTGCAATTTTTGCCGCGACGAATGTTCACATTTTCGCTGCGACGAACCCTACTTTTCGCCGCAGCCAACGATAGCTGCAGTTGTTTTTCACCTTTGTTAACCTTGTGTTTTTGTTGTTTTCTCTTTTTAATTTTGTGAGTCTAGCTAGTAGCCATGCCTAGGACTAAGAGGCCTAACATAGTAGACCCCAAGCCCTGTGCCTGAGCAATCCCAGACTTTTGAGGAGAATTTAGCACTTACTGAGAAGCGTCCTTTGGTTAAGGAACGCTCATTTCCTCTAATACCATCCAACCATCCTTTTGTTCATAGAATGACTGATTCTGGCCTCACCGGCCTTATCTATGGGCGTACCTAGGATAACCTCGCTTTCGTTCACCACTTTTACGTGAAATGCCGCCATAAAACCGCTATTTTCGTTGATTTCCATAGGAAGACCTCTCTGCACGTGATGAATCGTCATACCATCGATGCCCATCTTGATTTACCCATAGCTGAGTGTGATCACTACGTTCAGTTCATGAGCGACTACCCTAGGGACCAGATTGCGGAGACTCTGTTTTTGCCCGGGATGAGTTGGCACATCCCTCGTAGGTCTGAGATTTATATTCACCGAGCCGAGTGTCACCCTGAAACGAAACCATTTATCCATCTTGTTTGTAGTAACATCTTACCCACCAGCCACTTAGCGAACCTGACGAAGAAGCAGGCCCTCTGTATTTACCTGTTTATGCAGAGGATCAGCTTCGACATTTCCACCCTCATATACTCTACCTTTCGTGATGTCGTACTCACATCCAAAAGCACGAAGGCTATCATTTTCCACACCTCATTTCAGACATGTTCACTGAGTTAGAGATACCTGAGTACCCTGAGGACCACCCGTTTGCCCCTGCCCCTGTATTTACTTATGATAGGATCCGTAGAGCTCCCGTACCCCAGCCTGAGCCGTATATAGATATTGATGATTTGCTGGCTGAGGAGGAAGAGGCTCCAACACCGCAGGCATCAGACAACCATCCAGCATCACCAACCCCTGCCACACTCAAAAGCTTGGCTGCTGAGTTTCAGCAGTTCAGAGTTTCATTTGAGAGGGAGCGGAGATACCGCCGGAGGATGGACGCACTGATTGCGCAAAGCGTACACTTCGAGTTGCCTCCGGAGGAGGATGATGATAGTGGTGCGAAGACTTCTGGAGCCAGACCATCCGGAGAGGCTGGAGCAGCGGAGGGGAGTGAGGAGGAAGATGTTGCTACCGACATGGATTCGGAAGAAGACTCGGCGATGTAGGGAGATGATTAGTCGTTTTACATATTTCTTTCCTTTTATTTTGTTTGAACTTTGATATAGTTATTGTTGATACCAAGATTTTGTTGTGAATATTTGGCTTCAGCTGTATGTATATATGGATTTTTCTTATGCTGTGTTCCAGATTTCATTGCATGTGTGTATGATTATTTGATATTGCTTGCGAATGTCGCGTGCTTTGATTTTTAAATCTCTCCTTCCAATCATTGAGGACAATGTTTGATTTAAGAGTGGGGGAGATTTAGGATTTAAAATGTTTCCAAGAAATATTGTGAGTTTTAGCATGCAACTGAAATTTTTGAAGGATAATATTGGGCTATTTTTGTCTCAAACTTTGGAAATTTTCAAGTTTCTTTAAAATTTTTTGAAAAAATATTGTATTTCCAGAGGAACTGAATTGCAATTTTGCTCTCTGACCATTTTCGCCGCAACCAAATTGGTTGTTCGCCACGGCGAAAGTCTTTGAATAAAGCAATTCAGCCTCTCGGGTGAGTTTCGCCGCAACCATCTTGTTGTTGCGCCGCGGTGAAAATCACTTGCACGCAAAACCACCTCTCGGGTGTGGTTCGCCACGACCAACTTTGTAGTTAGCTGCGGCAAAACTTCAGTGCATATTTAAAAAAATTAAAATTAAAAAATTTTTAGGTTTTGGCTTTCAAAATAAAATTTTCCTCTCATCCTTACTACCTTTAACACTCCTGAGCAATGTTTATAAAATCATGATTTTAATAGCCAATGCATTGGGAGGTTGATGCATGAGTCTAAGGATCAAAGTTTTTTGTTAATCGCATTTTTTGAGTTATTAGCAAATGATAAGCGTAGATCAGTTGTAGATTGATTCTTTGCGTTTTTTGTTCTTGAGACTGTTTAATTGAGACATTAGCCTTGTCGTGAGGATAATTGGGCCTAATTTCATTTTATTAGAGTGGGTTTGTCTTGATTCGTGATCTCTCTAGAACTTGTCTTGATTCTTAATCAAAGCTTTATGATCCAATATTTTATGAAAAGGATAGAGGCATTTATTTCAAAACCCTTCGTTTAGCCCAAACACAAACCCTTCATGATTTCACCCTTTTGCTACCCTTTTGAGCCTTTCACTCTTGAAACCAGCATTTGGAAAACTATCCTTATATATGCAAACATATGTTGAAGTTGTGGATTTGAACTGTTGTTCTCTTCTAAAAAAAAGAGATAATAATAATAATAATAATAAAAAGAGAGAAGAAGGAAAAAAGAAGAAGAAAAAAAATAAATTCAATGGTTGAAAAATAAATTTTCTTAAGTCTTGCAAAAGTGATTATACTCTTTCGGTGCTGTGTATTCAAGACATTCATTTCATTTCATTATTTCGTTTCATTATCTTTAACCCCATTATCCACCTTAAACCCCAAGTCCTCTTGATTCACATTGTATTGATCTTGTGGTAGAGAGGTAGAATAATTACAAGCCTATGGTAGAAATTCGAATAAGCAGACCATAAGTGAAAATTGTCCTTATTAGTGAGCTGAGAGAGACACTTCTACCTTTTGAGAGGAGGTTTCTTTTATTCAATCTCTTGAATTGAATTCTCTTACAGTTTGCTTTACAATTGTCTCTGCAATTATCATTGCTAATTCCTTGACGAATGTTTTTACCAAGTTCTGTAGTCTTAGACCCATGAATATACCTTCTGGATGTATTGATCATTTTTAAGTTTTTGAAAAGCTTTATCCAGGAGTACAAAGGTTTAAGTGTGGGGGAATTTGATTGAGCCATATTAGTATTAGTTTTCTACTTGACTTTCCAGAGTCTTAGAATCAAATCTAGTCCATACATATCCCTTTTGTGCTTAATTTGAGATTATAAGTTGTTGATTAGGATTAGTGCGATTTTGGGTACATATGCCGTGAATAATTATGTTATTATGCTTAAATTCCATCATGAGCAAATGATGCTGCCCATTTTTGCTTTTCTATTTCAGGAACTCTGTACAAAAGACAAGAGGATGCAGCTTTGGAGAAGTTCGCCGCAAAGCAATTCAATATTCGCCGCGGCTAAAGTTCTATCATCAGGCATGAACTCTCGGGAGAGGTTTGCCGCGGCGAAACCTCAAGTTAGCCGCGGTGAATATCACGAATCAGCACCAGATTTTTACTCCAGATGGAAAATAACCCGACCCAACCTTGGAAACCCGATCCAGAATGGTTCTAACTTGCCAAATCAGGTCATTTTCAAAAAGGAGGGAGGAAGGCAGAGAGAGGAGAGTTAGAGAGGCACACACATATTTTCATCTTCCACACACACACAAAACCCTACTATCCCATTTTCATCACTATCTATCCATTCATCATGCCTCCATCATCATTGCTGAGCTTGTTTCCATCACCCATGAGTAGCTGAGCACTCTCCATCCTCTTGAAGATGAAGTGAGTCGGAATTCGAAGTGCTGAAAGGGGAGTATTTACTTTCAATCCGAGTTGGACTTTGTAATTTGTGTGTAAATACATGGTCTCGGTTGAGCCAAACTTGGATTAATGTGTACTGATTTGTTTTCTAATTGACAAAGTAGAATGGAGTTCATTTTGCTTATTTAATAAAGTCTTGTTGTTCTCTTCTATCATCCTAGTTGTGCTTGGTTTTAGAGTTAACAATGTATGGAGTTGATTTTGTCACTTTGCGATTTCCGTACACACACTAAGTGTTCTTAAAAGATTTCATGGATTGGAGTTCAATTCATGAGATTTCTGACCCAGCGAGTTGTTGGGGTTTTCAATTATGAAACTTAGTGCGAAAGTCTATGCTTTCCCTAATCCTTTGCGAACTATGACGGCACATTTCGTTTTCAAGAGGAAACTATAATCGCATACACTTTTCATACTCCTATCTGTTCCTTACTTCCCTAATCATTCAAAAAAATACTAAAAGCAAGTTTTATTTTGTAATTAGTTTAGGTACTTATCATAGTTTGATTTGAAAACTGGTTGCATTTGCATTACAAACATTATCGCAAGCTAAGAATTTTTGGTTCAAAAGTCGCTTCCGGAGAGAACAACCCTGGGGTTGTCGCTATACAATCCTTGGAAATCACAATTAATATTCCTGATCCATTTTCAAGGCTAACCAACGATCTAAGTTTACATTTTGTGGCTTAGTCACATCATCAGTCAAAGCTTCTTTAATATTTTTAGGCTCTATTTTAGAAATGAAAGCAGAAAATTGAGCCTCGTTTGAAAATCTTTTTCTTGTTTGTAGACCTTCATTTACTTCACCAATCACTTGATTGATAGGGTGACTGCGGATGTACTTCCAAGCTTTTGGTTGAGGGGATTGAGGATGTTCATCTGATTGATCCTTTTCCAAATCATGTTTTGGTTGATCATCAGTTGAACTATCCTTATTCACGTTTTCAAAACCTTTTGAAATAATAATTTCTTTATCAAAATTAGGTTTTGTTTGAGGTTCAGTTTCAACAAATACTACATGCACAGATTCTTACACAAGTGCGTTTATTGAAAACTCTAAAAGCCTTACTTCTATTAGAATACCTTAGAAATAAACCTTCATCAGATTTAGGATCAAATTTACCGAGGTTATCCTTGCCATTGTTGTGGATGAAGCACTTGCTCCCAAATACGTGTAGATGTGACAGGTTAGGCTTCCTTCCTTTAAAAAGCTCATATGGAGTCTTTCCAAGTGACATCCGGATGTATGCTCTATTGGATATGTAGCATGTTGTGCTAAGAGCATCTGCCCATAATACTTGAGACACCTTCTTCTCGGTCATCATAGCTCTCACCATATCTGCAAGTACTCGGTTCTTTCTCTCCACTACACCATTTTGCTGCGAGGTCCTTGGAGCCGAGAAGTTATGGTTGATACCTTCATTCTCACTGTATGCTGCAAAGTCTCCATTCTCGAACTCTCCTCCATGATTTGTTCTAATGGAGATAATAGACATACCCTTCTCATTTTGGACCTTTTTGGCAAATATAGTAAATAATTCAAAAGTTTCATTCTTTGAAGCTAGAAATATGGTCCATATAAATCTAGAGAAATCATCTACAATAACTAAAGTATAGAGTTTTGCTCCTAGACTCTTTACTCTAGCGGGACCCATTAGATCCATGTGAAGTAGTTCAAGGGGTCTCTTAGTTAAAATCTCTTTCTTTGATTTAAAAGAAGACTTGGTTTTTTTGCCTATTTGACATGCATCACAGACTAAATCATTTTTGAAACATAATTTTGGAATCCCTTGAACTAATTCATTTTTGATTAATCGGTCAAGCTGATTCATGTTAACATGTGCTAAAGGTTTATGCCATAAACGGCTCTCATCAGCTTGACTAATTAAACAAGAGTTACTGAAAGCATTTTCTAAATCAATGGTATAGAAGTTACTATCCCTTAGAGCCCTAAGTTGAATGTTCAACTTATCCTTGTTGATGGATAGATCCTTCTTGTTGATTATGAAGCATTCCTGTGAGTCAAAGATTACCCAATTGTCCTTATTAGCACTTTGACTCACGCTTAGGAGGTTGTGACACAAGCCTTCCACGTGATAGACATCCTTCACAAGTGCTCCATTTGCATTGCTGACTTCACCAATTCCAACAATTCTGCCAGATTGGTTGCCTCCAAAGCTTACTTTTCCTCCTTCTTTTTCTTTCAGGCTGACAAACTTATTTTTGTCACCTGTCATGTGTCTTGAGCATCCACTATCAATGTACCATTTACTTGACTTAGATGCTCTAAGACAAACCTACAAAATGATCATTTAATTGATTTAGGTACCCAAGTCTTATTGGGTCCTTTCGGGTTAGTACTTGGAACCTTAGGAACATAAGTTCCCTTAGGCACCCATTTATATCCT
>JANTPZ010141908.1:0-12415 GCA_025593235.1 Vachellia pachyceras | reverse complement strand
GCTCTTAACAGCCCTCATAAAGTGCTAATCATGGCTGTAAAAATCTGTTTACCATTTGGTTACTCTAACCAAATTGGATCCCATTCGGTTACTTTTACCGATTACACTTTTTACCGGTAAACTTAACTTTATTCCGGTAAATCTTTTTCTACTTTTCTGGAGATATTTTATTTTTTATTTAATCTCCATAATTCCATCTTGAATATAATAAAATTATTATTCCCAAAATACCCTTTACTTACCTCAATTTTGCAGGATTATTTTATCCTGCCTAAAATCCCTGAAACGGAACAATCGGAGAGCAAATTTCTTTTAGGGCCTTGAAAAATACTGTATTTTTCACTGATTCTCATGCCCTTTTCCTTTTTCCAAAATGCCCTCTAGATTTTCCAAAATTAATTTTTGAAATAATTATATTTCGGGAATTTTCGGGTATTTTTCGGGCCTTTTTCCCAATTTTCAGGAAACTTGCCTTAATTGTACATTGGATAATAATTTTATCAAATACTATATAATTCACTGGATTTTCCTTATTTTTCTCCAAATTTTTGAAGAGCTCCTTGTACCTTAAATAATTACTTTTCCCTTTTTCGCCCTTCAAAATTATATAAATAAAAATCTAATTTGAATTTGGAAAATCCGTGTTTCGTCATTGTGATCCGTAAGTAGAGATCTATCTATTGGGCATCTGTAAATTTTCTGATATTTTGGTCAACTGGTTGACTTTTGACTTTGTCTTTGACTTTTCTTTGTCAAATGACCAAAATACCCTTCAACTTTCTCATAATTACCATTTTGCCCTTACTTTCTCTACTTTTTTCAAAATCACTATTTTGCCCTTACTTTTGATACTAAAAGACCTTTATGCCCTTGGTCTTTTATTAAACAACATATGGATCCCTTCCTATAAGGTTTCCCATCCTCATATTGCTTCTTGGGCAAATATACTTAATTTTGGAATTCACACGGAACTCCGTGCCTGAACTTCGGCCCTTAATCTTTCTTTCTTTTTGAGCCATCTATTTCTCGTCTCTAATTCATCATCTTAATCCTCATATTAGCCTTTATTTCACTTAGCATGAAAATTATGGATATTACATTACCAATGCAAGAAATAATATAGAATTCCCTTCACCATTCTCTTGAATTTCCTAAACCCCTAAAACATCAATATGTCTCTAAATTTTTCTAATGCTTCCATAAACTTGGGACCCCTTATACCCTACAAAAAAACTCATTTTGGATCCATTGGAAGCATCAAAATCATCAAAACAATTCATCTTCATCTTCATGAGATTCCAGACCAACCGAAACAGTACACACACATTCAAAATATATGAATTTTTCAACTTCCAATCATTCTACCACTTGATTCTTGTTTCCAAACTCTCATGCATGCATGGGAAAGCATGATTTTAACTCTTCTATATCAAGTGGAAAATTGGACAGCACCTTCCCTAATACATCATGATTTTCAAATTTACGAAGTCATGAAAACAACTCCAACAACATCAACAACAACATCAAAATGCTCCTTTCAACAAGAGGAAGCATTTGCAACCAATAAATGGCTTTAAATCCCTCTCTTTCTCACTTTTCTCTCAAGAACCCTAGATTATGAAACTTGAAAAAGAGAGGCCAAATCAGATTTTTGATCCATGGAAGAGGAAGAAGAGGTTGCAAGGATCATTTCTATGTATATCATAAGCTATCTTACTTGCTTACCTTGAGGTTCCACCAAGCTTTTCCTCTTCTTTCTCCTATGACAATGGCGTCCCAAGCTCTCTCTTTTTCTGCTGGTTTGGGTCGTGTGAAATGGCTGGAGATTGAGGGGAATTATTGCTTTATTAATTCATGAATTAATGGGATGGAATGTTGAGATTGTGTCTTACAACTTTAAGAGGATCTAATGGATGGAATTATGCCACACATGGGACACATGGCAAGCTCATAACAGCCCTCATAAAGTAACTTTTACAGCTGTAAAAATCTGTTTACCATTTGGTTAATCTGACCAAATTGGATCCCATTCGGTTACTTTTACCGATTACAATTTTTACCGGTAAATCTTTTTCTACTTTTTTGGAGATATTTTCTTTCCCATTTAATCTCCATAGTTTCATCTTGAATATAACAAAATTATTATCCCCAAAATACCCTTAACTTTTATTAAATTTTACAGGATTAATTTATCCTGTCCAAAATCCCTGAAAACATACAATCGGAGAGCAAAATTCTTTTAGGGCCTTGAAAAATACTATATTTTTCACTGATTCTCTAGCCCTTTTCCTTTTTCCAAAATTTCCCATATTTTTCTCTAAATTTTTTGGAGAGCTCTTGGTACCTTAAATAATTATTTTCCCCCTTTTTGCCCTTCAAAATTCTGTAGATAAAAATCTAGTCCAAATTTGGAAAATTCATGATTCACGGTTGCGCTCCACGAGTCGATCTCTATCCATTGCGCATCTGTAAATTTTTTGTCAACGGTTGACTTTTGACTTTGACTTTGTCAAATGACCAAAATGCCCTTCTACTTTCTCATAATTACCATTTTGCCCTTACTTTTAACACTAAAAGACCTTTATGCCCTTGGTCTTTTATTAAATGACCTCTGGGTCCCTTGCTATAAATTTTTCATCCTCATATTACTCTAGGGCAATTATATTTAGCTTTGGAATTCTTTCGGAACTCCATAAACTAAGCCAGCTCTAACTTTTCAATTTCTGGCTATAACTTTCCTTTCATTATAAACTATTTACCTCTAATTTCTCTTTTCATTTTCTAATTATCAGATTAGCATTTATTTCAGTTAGCATAAAAATTATGGATATTACAGATAGCATTAGGCATAGTTGTGTCAGAAGCCACGTTAGAGAAAAAATGCAACTCCAGTTTTCAACATCTCTCAACTCGTGTTCTATAACATTGAGTTTGCAAGTCATGCAGTAAAACTTCCAGTTCTGAAAAATGAGGATTCGAGCTCTAAAACAAGTGACTAACTATTCAGTTGAAAAGATCCTCGAGACTTGAGTTTGGAAAATCAGGAACTCAAGTTTTGAAAAACTTCTTGTGAAGACTTGAGTTTAAACATCAAGTTTTTGAACTGAGAAAATTTTGCAAGACATAAAACTCGAGTTTGGAAAACATCAGGACTCAAGTTCTCTAAAACTTTAGGTCAAAAATTTCAGTTTTCAATTCAATTTTTGTGAAGTAGTTATGGAACTCGAGTCTTGAAAAACCTGAAACTCGAGTTTTATGATGTGATGCTAAAATTCGAAGATGAAACCTTAAGTTTTGACTTTAAGTTCTGTGACATAGTTGTGTAACTCGAGTTTTGAGAAACTTGGAACTCGAGTTTTATAAAAACAATTTTCAGAGATGAAGTTCAGAAGCCCGAGACTTGATTTTTGAAAAAGAAAAACTCAAGTTTTAGTTCATTCTGTGAATTTGCAAAGATCAGGTCCATTTTCAGCACAGGGCTCAACTTGCGACGGCATAACACTCTCAATTCAACTTCAAACCTTGCAAATAATATATCAATGGAAAGCCCTGTATGTATTATTTCACATGAAACAAGAATCATTTCCAAATTTGTTATATAAAGAAAGTTATGATAAATGCAATAAGCAAATGTCACTGATAAAGCATTCAAATTGACCATCAACTTTATAAAATTATATCTCCTTCATATGAAATGCTTTGATGCTAGTATCTATGAACCACATTTTGAGTCTAGTTTCATATAAAATTAGTTTCACATCAATAGGAGGTGTAATTTGGAAGATATGAGCAAAAAACCAGACATATGTCGAGCTGACAGAAAACAGAAAGGCTGAAACTCGAGTTCTGATGACTTCAAAACTTGAGTTTTGGGTCCAAGAGGTTGAAACTCGAGTTTTGATAGCCCAGAACTCGAGTTTTGAAACTAAGAAGCTAAAACTCAGGTTTTGGATGACCCAGAACTCAAGTTTTGACACTAAGAAATTGAAACTCGAGTTTTTGATGACCTAAAACTCAAGTTTGACACTAAGAAGTTGAAACTCGAGTTTTGGATGACTGAGAACTCGAGTTTTGACACTTTACTTCACGTTTAGCTTCAGAAAGCTCTAGAAACTCATCAAATACAATTTTTATTTTCAAGAAATGGTTTTGAGCATCCAAAAGTAGTTTAGATGACTAGTTACTCAATGTATGATGATATAACATCTATTTGAAACATTTTAATATACAAATTGAGTCATTTAATGTGACACCTCTTACTTATCCCTCTTAGCTTCCATTATAATGATTTGGAACCAATTAATGGCCTCAAACAATTTACACTGTCAAAATGGACTAAAATGGAAACTTTCATTTTGGTGAAAGTTACTATTCACAGTTTTTCGGGCCAACTTTGGAAATTCATAACTAATTATAGAAAAATCAAAACTGAGTGGTTCCAACTTCTATTTGAAGCTTAAAAATTCCTTTATGAGTGAAAAATACTCATTTGTATAGAAACTTTCCCAATTAGTACAGATTAATTCATGAAGATGTACTATTCATATGGTAAGTTTCCATTTTCCCAGGATTTTTTGTGATTTTTCGCCAACTTTAGATAGTCATAACTTTCTGTACAAAACTCCAATTTCAGTGATCTTTAGCTTGTTTTAAACCTTCCAATGTGAAATATTTCAGGATATTTAGAATCCATTTACTCTATTTCACGTTATGCCAAAGTTGGGAGTTTAACCAACTTCTCACTTAACACAGCCAAATTTTCTACTTCTTAACTTCATAATTCAACCTAATGATTTCTAAACTTTTCTTAATCATAATAACCTATGTAATTAGGCATTCTTAGAGCATACCTTAGTTATCTTGAGTTTATCGTACATGCATGAGCTATAATACATACCACTTTACAAATCTCAACAACATAATGTGAAGTTTACAACATAATTTCCATTCATACACATATGCACATTTCTACTTCAAGCATCATGGATTTCCTCCTTACCCTTTGATGTGCTTCCACCTAAAAATGGTTAGTGGGGGAGAATGAGATTTTTGGAAATCCCAATAGCAAAACTTTCTAACACACATTATAAAATTGCATGACAACTTTCAATATAAGTGTGAATTCATAAAAGTGCAACATGTAATAATGGAATGCATATGGACATAGCATACAAAAGCAAATATTCACACTTTCAATCATCACAAATTTTCAATACAAGTCATGCATAATTCATACACATTTTCAAAGCAAGTAAGCTTAGGGTTAGAATGTCTTGCTACCTTGTGTCTTTAATTTCCCCTTAATTTGAATGCTCTCTTGTTTGCTTTGGGGATCACTCTCTTGCATCAAACTTTAGCCTACAAAATTGTCAACATTATGGCCATCAATTACAAGCCATTACCAAGACAAAAATCATTGTAAAACTCCTTGATACTATCTTTTGAACTTTAGGAACCCTAACTTGTCTCTAATGCTTCCAATGCTTCCACAAACTTGTGACCACTTTTACCCTACACAAAAACGCATTTTAGACTCATTGGAATCATCAAAATCATCAAAAGAAACTTCCTTCCCAAAGAATCAGCATAGGCTGAGACATACACACAAATTCCACAAGTGTGATTTTTCAACTTTCATCACTTATACCATTTGATTCTTGCTCCCAAATTCATATTCATGCATGGTATAACTTGATTTTAATTCTTCTGTATCAAATGGAAAATTGGGCAGCACCTCCCCTAAAACTTCATGATTTCCCAAAATTCAAAATCACAAAAACAATCTCAAACAACCACAATATATATACCAAAACACTCCTTACAACACAAGGAGGCTTTTACCACCAATCAATGGTTCTAAATCCCTCTCTTTCTCACTTTGCTCTCAAGAACCCTAGGAATCCAAACTTGAGAAAGAGAGCCCAAATCAGAATTTCAATCCATGGATGTTGTAGAGGAAGTTGAGAGGAACAATTTGATGTATAGCATAAGGTAGTAACGTCTCTTACCTTGGATTTTCCTCAAGCTCTTCTTCTCCATGGATGAAAAATGGCATCTTGCTTTCTCAATTCCAGCAGCAAAAAGTCGGTTATGTGGGCGGAAGAAGAGAGGAAAACATATTTATAAAAAGTCCCAAAAAGATTGGATCGCTAATGTGACACCTCTTATTTATCCCTCTTAGCTTCCATTATGATAAGTTGGAACAAATTAATGGCCTCAAACATCTCACATTGTGAAAAGGAACCAAAATGAAAGCTTTCATTTTTAAGAAAGTTACTATTCACAATTTTTCGGGTCAACTTTGAAAATTCTTAACTAATTCTAGAAAAATTGAAATTGAGTGGTTCCAACTTCTATTTGAAGCTTACAAATTCCTTTATGAGGGAAAAATACTCATTTGAACAGTAACTAGTCCAATTGCTACAGATTCTTTCATGAAAATGTACTGTTCATATGATAATTTTTCATTTTCCCAGGATTTTCTGTGATTTTTCGTCAACTTTGAACAGTCATAACATTCTGTACAAAATTCCAATTCCAGTGAGTTCTGCTCTATTGTTTGAGCATCTGTTAATTTTTTTGATGATTGGTCAACCGTTTGAATTTTTGACTTTGACTTTGTCAAATGACCAAGATGCCCTTACACTTTCTCTTAATGACCAAAATGCCCTTTCACAGTCTAACTTTTCATAACTTCCCATTTTGCCCTTAACCTTTTGGCCTTTAATCTTTTGGTTTCTGATTCTTGAGGCAATATCCCAGTGGTCACCCATCATGAAATTTCCCTAGGGTGAGCACACTTAACTTTACTATTCCTACCGGCTTTCATCGACAGGCAAAATCTGATTCTACGACTTCCGGCCCAACAACAATCAACTTTTTCTGTATTTTCTCTCCGTGGGTTTTAACTTGACTTTTGACTACAAGTTTGGCCTCTTTTATCTAATGACCATATTGCCCTTGGTCTTTTATACTTAATGACATTTATGTCCCTGGCTTATATTCTTAGAAATCTCAAAGCCTTAGGACTAATCTGACCAGGGCCTCTTAATTCCACTGACATCTCCTTTTTCTTGTACTTTTATTTCTGGGCCTTGTCTTATCTTATAACTATCGATTTGGCCTCTATGTCGGCTAACAGAAAAGGGTGGATATTACATTTCTTCCCCCCTTAAAATAAATTTCATCCTCAAAATTTACATATTTGAGTCATCTTTCTTTTATTTTTCTACATACTTTCTCTGACGCAAGTCCTTGCCAGAATACTTTTATAATTTCCTATTGTAAGATCTTCCTTTTCATATAGGAAATAGGAAATTTCCGGCACCATGACTCAGGCTTGGGGGTAAAACCAATCCATAACTATCCTTTCATCTTTAAACATTCTATGCATCTCTTTGTCTAAGCTTATTTAGCCTTAAAGACTGATATAATCTTCATTATTGGAGATATCCTCAAAGATATTTAATCTCCAACGTCAACTCTAATGGTCATCTTTTGTTATTGGCATGAATTAATTTCTATTTTATAACATCTCTTCAGCTTTATACTCTAAGACATTCTGTGACTATCTCAAACTCGTGTCAACATCTCTGTTTACTAGAGCTTCTTGATTTTGACTTTCTAATATTTCTTTTGAAAATAAAATTTCTGAGGCAATCTTACTTACTGCCTAAATTTCAATAATCATTTTATCTAGTCAGCCTCATTCTTTGCTGACGTTTACTTTTTGCAATCCTGCTTTTTCTTTACTTTTAACTCACCCTTGAGTCTCTTCTTTCAATACATGGTGAGTTTGTATAATTTATATGGTTCTCTGTCTTTCTTCCTTTCTTAACTCGTACTTATAGCCTCATAGCAGGCTTTAGGAAGACATAATACTCCTTTGAGTCATCATATTCCTTTCTGAACTTTAGCACTCTAATAGGGAACTTTTAAAATTTCTTACTTCCCTTAATTCTCTTGTGTTTTCATAATTCAAAGAAACTTTTACTTTACGTTCTAGTTCTCATACTACTTAACTAGCCTCGTGATCAATTACTTATACTGGAGGCTTTAAGCTTCAATATGTGAAGCTTTTTGATATCCTTCACTTCTCGACTTATCTTTCTCCTTAAATGGCCTGATTATCACTTATTCAGACTTACAGTTTTAATCTTTACTTTCATTACTTTCTTGCCTGGGGAATTGGGAATGGCTCATCTTAATTGACAGTTAGCTATCTATAGAAATAGTCAAGGGTACTCTCTCTATACTAGCTAACCATCGTGAGGACGCCTTCATATCTTAATCTCAGCTCGTGGTCATTTCATTCTCTTGTCCCAAAGAGCAGCATAACGCTTATGACTCTGAGCCATAAAGGCTCTCTGCTTGCTTTAACTGGGTCTGCAGACCTTAAGAGCTCTATTGCTCTTCTACAGGCATATCGCCACTTCGTATCTCTGGAAATTCTAATACTAGAGCCACTTTACTCCTTGGAACTTTTAAACCATCGAGCATAAGCTAAGGTTGAATCGTCTATCCTCAGTGGTAGCTAGTCTGATAATTCCTCAAGATTAATCATAGAAGCCAACTTGTCTTCTTAGGCTTTGCTCATTCGTCTTTTCCTTTTGCACTTCACTAAAGCATTTTCTTTTCCTTTCATGCCTCTTAGCTTATATTTCTCATGCCACATTTCTTTTGCTATACAACTTGATTTCTCAGGCATCAATTCATTCAGTGTCTATTCTATGCCCACTTGTTATATCTCAGTATTCAACAATCCTTACTACTTATTTTCTGATCATTACTATGATGTTGCAGAGAGAGGACTTGCATTCTGTTTATCTTACTGATTTATCTAGTACCCAGCTATTCAAAGGCCCTGAATTCTATTAACTTACTTTCTCTCTTTTCGTATTGGGAATGGCTTATTCCATATGCCTTACTTTTATTGCTTTCTTTCTCTTGTGGGATAACATGAGAAGCTCACAATGGTTTCCCATTGGAGTTCTATCTGATTCTTGTCTATAAGGAATATGCTTCTCCCTATCTATCAGGAAGTAGCTTACCTTGTGCTAGGGCAATTAGTCCCACGTATCCTTGTCTATCAAGGGTTTACCTTTCTTCCTATCTATCAGGAAGTGGTTTGCCTAACTGCGGTGACTTTAATTGTCATATGCCTAACTACGGTGTTAGCATAAGAAAAACACCATCCTAAACTCTAGAGATATACTTTTTGGTTAAAACATTCTTTATATGTTTTATATTGGGTACTTCCTCTTTTTATCATAACGCAATATACCTTGTCCCAATCAGGGGACCTTTCTTAACTTTATAGCAGTGGCATTTACTAATAAGAACTTACTTTCTCATTTTCATACTTAGCCTGAGAATCACACCCTTCTGCAATGCCTGAAAACATAGTGAAATATCACTGGTTTATGTCTCATTGCCTGAGGCATCTTTTTGCCTTTATTATTATGGGGTGTGCCATATCACTTCTTTATCTATTTCTCATCATCTGTACCATTATGACAGCTACCTAACTTTCCCTTTGGTAGCTCTTAAGATTCCTTGACCAATTCATCCATGGTCATTTCAACTTTACAATTTATTCTTGTAGGAATCTTTTATCATATAAAGATTTAAGCCTATATACTAGCAGATAATTCATCAAAAAGTGTCCTCAAACTTTACTGCTAGTACTATGCCTTTATTACTGCTGAACTTGGGCTATCTTAAGTTGGGAAGTCTATTGTGGTTACTAGAACTGCTGTTGCTGTGGCCACTGTGTCTATTACAGTCTATCTAGCTTACTCTTAAGAATCATAAAGCCTTTCAGCAGCTCTAGCACTTTTGGTACTATCTACTTTCTAATTTCTTTAAAAAATTAATCACAACTTATTTAGCATCTACCCAACTCATTCTCATACTTTACTGTCATAATTTATAGCCCAAAACAGCACTTTTGTATCATAACTATACCTCAACTATTCTTACCTTATACCTTTATTTACCTCTAGCATTAGAATTACTAGACAAGATTCCATTACTATACCTGTCCTGTCTCTTTGCTTCTGTAACTCTTTGAACTTTTGAGATGATTTTAATGTATATAACTTTATCTCTAATAACATGTATTTTGTCCAGCATAAGATCATAACCTAGCTTACTAATAGCTTAGGATGTCTAATAACCTCAAATGTTACTGGACTATCAGAGATTCTTTCCTTGATCGTCTCCTCTATCTTATTTCTGGAGGTAAAACTCAGTTTCATCTAGTATCCTCCGTTTCACAACAGGCTTTGGAGGGATATAACATCTATTTTTGAACATAATTATCCCTCAAAGACTCCATTAAATGCTTTAGCTTCTGCTTAACTCAGCTGAGTCTCTATACTCATAGTAAACTGATCCTCTTTTCTAGTTTTTTTATTCTCATCATCTAATATTACTGAGGATCTGAATGTTTCCATGTCTGTAAATAACTCAATATATCCCAATTTCTGAGGTTCTACATTAGCTTTTGCTCTTTTATCATGATCATAGCCACCTGCACTGTCTTTCTGCTTTAAAACATCGGTAACTACATTTACTTTGCTCGGCTGATATTTATTCAGTAGTCGTAGTCCTTGAGCAATTCTGTCCCACATCACTGTCTCAAGTTCAGCTCTTCCGATCTTTATAAATACTTGAGACCCTTATAATCATAGTGCAGCTTGATAGCTGCTCCACATAACTAGTGCCTCGATATCTTTAAAGTATAAACTATCGCTGCCAGCTCTAAATTATACGTATAAATATTCTTGTCATTTTATAGAAAAAGACTGGTTCTTTCTAGTGCACTTAATTGGCAGCAAGGCAATCTAAGAGAAGTTTTGTATAGAACATCTATAATAATTTGCTAGGCTTAGAAAGCTCTTGACTTTGCTTATGGTCTTAGGCAGATCTTATCTCAGTAAAGCCTTTACTCGGCGTAGTCCACTGCGACCCATTCCTGAGAGATCACGTGCCCTATGAATTTTACTTCTCTTACTGTCCTAGGCCGATTTGATCTCAGTATTACCTTTACTCGGCACGGTCCGCAGCGACTTTTCCTGAGTGATCACCTATCCTAAGAATTTCACCTTTAATAACTAGAACTTACTGAGCTTAGCATAAAATTTTTTGTTTCAAAACAATTTTATAAAAATTCTCGGACGCCCTTTTTATATTCCTTTAAAGATCTGGAGTGCACTATGGTATCATTTATAAGACTACGACAAACCAGTCCAAGTATCGTCAAAATGCACAATTCAGGTAGTTTATGAAAACTGTAGGGGCATTCATTAAACCATATGGTACTCTTGTACGGAAAGCCATCTTTAAAAAAATGTCATTACCTCTAACTAGGAGCTAGTGATAGCCTGATCCAAGATCAATGTAAAACTCTTGTGTTTCTTTTCACAAAGAAAACTGGGGCTTCCCATAGTGAAACATTAGGTTTAACAATCCCATTCTCTAATAGCTCCTTTATCTGCTCTTTTATCTCTTTCTTCTTAATTAAAAAAATGTTCTGTACCAAGTCATGGAATTCGACTTCGTTCCTGTTACTTGGTCAATAGTAAACTTCACCTCACTCTATGGATGTAGTCCACTGATCTCTTTTGGAACTATTTTTAAGAACTTTCCGACTATCGGAATATCACTAAAGGACTCTTTAACTTCAATCTAAACTAGGGAGGAAGTCCCTACTACGCCTTTTGCAGCTAATCAAATTCAAAGGCCTCTCTGGCCCTTTCTATTTGATTAAATAAAATCTTCATCTTTGAGGAGAAAAGAAATTCGGTAATTTCACGGGTATTTAATTTCAGGTTATGTTCAGTAAAATCAATTTGCAGCATATGAATTTCCCATAACTATCTCCTCTGGGCAAATTCTATAGTTTAAACTTTAATCTTTTGGTTGCCTTTGCATATCACTTAAAGCTCGAGATGATAATGTCATAGTAAATCCTGATCCAAAGGAAGTGTATCCGGGATTCTCTTCCCTTTCTGGATCCTCTTCTTCTACTAGGAGCGCTTCCTTTGGTGCCGGCATCTCTATCGGACTTACAGATTCTTGGACGATCTGATCCAGCTCATATGCCTCTCTAGCACAACTGGATATATGCTAACCGAAACCCTCATCCATACAGAGCAGTATGCTCACGGAGTCCTCGGATGTTAGCATCCGGTATGCATTGTAGAGAAGCCATCATATCAAACACTGGACCTTCATATCTGTTGTCCCATGCATATTCTAGTAATTCTTGTGCCAGCTCCTTCTCTTTTTCAGACACTTCACTGATATACTTAACTTTTCATGTTTAGCTAATCACATTCATTCATAAACTCATGAATATGAAACATAACTAACTAGCATATCATCATAAGAGGCAACCAACATATACCAT
>JANTPZ010141906.1:0-15610 GCA_025593235.1 Vachellia pachyceras | reverse complement strand
AGAGGGGGGTGAATTGGTCTTTTAAAAATTAAATTGCAGTTATAAAACACAAAGATAAGAGCAAAGTCACCGAGAGAGAAGAAGGAAGATGAACACGAAGATTTATCCTGGTTCGGTCTCCTTGACCTACGTCCAGTCCTCAGGGCACCCTTGAGATTTCCAAATCCACTATAGGAAATCAAACAGACTTTGCAAGCCTTTACAATCTGGGATTCACTCCCCCTTTCTCTTTTCACTATAACAGAGTGTAGCACCCTCTGTTTCCTAACACACTTTCAGCTCAATATACTCAAGACTCCATTCTTGAGTTTCACACAAGTTTACAATAAGTTTTTGCCTCAGATGGCTCTCTAGAAAGAGTGGATGGCAAATAATGAAGCACAGAGAATAAATGAAAGATTACAGAGAATGAGTTTAAAGCTCAGTATTTTTGTCTATTTTTTTCAGTCATGAATGCTTCTCCTTTTATAGCTGAGAGTTGCTTAGTATGTCCGTTAGACTGCATTTAGTGTCCGTTACTCTCATCAACAACCAAAGGTTTCTGCATTAATGGCACTTGATGCTTTTGAGTCAGTCGAGGTCTAAGGTTGCAGACGAACGTTAATAACTCCGAGCTTCAGACCATGCCTTGCTTCTTTCCTCATTTATTGTTTTTGAACCTATGCATTTATGAAGGCAACCATAATTCAAAATGTCGTTATACTAATAAGGAAAGTAGGTGAGTAAAGCAGATTGAGTGTGTCAGACATAAAGCTGTCAAGAAGAGAGAGAGAGAGCTAGCACTCGAGTGAAAGATTTTAAGTACTCGAGTGTTGCTTAGAAAGTTTCAAGGCAAAGTTCAATGCTGTGATGTGATACTCGAGTGTTAAGTAAGAGTGCTATGAAAAGAATCAAATACTCGAGTGGTAAATCTCAGTGCTTGAGTGTTAACAATACTTTCTGGAAATACTCGAGTGTTCTGTGCAAGTGATGAAAAATAATTTTGACAGATGATAATACTCGAGTGCTGAAATCATGATACTCGAGTATTGCTTATGCTTGAAGAGAATGCTCGAGTGTTTTTAGAAAGTGTTGATGAACAGTAAAACATTTTAGCCCGATACTCGAGTGATAGCAATGCTGGCAGTCAATACTTGCAGTGTTGGCTTCAAGTGTTGTGTGAGAAACTTCAACACTCGAGTACTGAAAAACCTGTGCTCGAGTGTTGGCTCATGCTGCCAGCCAATGCTGGAAGTGTTGCAAAGAGTGGTCAACACTCGAGTGCTGAAACTTCGTGCTCGAGTGTTGGCAACACTTTCAGCCAATACTTGAAGTGCTAACTTGAAGTGTTCCCAAAAGCTCCAATACTCGAGTGCTGCAAAACCAGTGCTCGAGTGTTGACTTCTCCCTTCAGTTAATGCTTGAAGTGTTCACTCAGAGTATTGTCAAAAACTCATTTCCAAAGTTCACTGCTCGAGTGCATCAATACAACACTCGAGCATTGACAATACTTTCTGTCAATACTTGAAGTGTTGACTGAGAGTACTGAATTTTCTCAAGATTCAAATATGCAGTGCTCGAGTACTTAGTTCCAGTGCTCGAGTACTGTCAAATGCTCGAGTAACAGCATGAAGCATTGAACCAACTCTTTCTGAAACTTGAATTCTGACAATATTTTGAAATCTTTTAACATAATTTTGTTATCATCAAAACAAGGTATCAACACAAGTTACCTTGTTTTTGTACATTTTAGCACATCATGTGAAAAACAGAGTAGTTCAATATGAGTTTGGAAGATCCTGTGAAACAGTTAGCAGATACTTTAAGCAAGTTTTAAATGCCACTTTGAAACTGCAATTAACCCTGCTTAAAACACCAGAGCCAATTCCAGAGGATTCGAGTGATGGACATTGGAAATGGCTTAAGGTAAGGAATAAGTGTTTCCCAAATTTGGATAACTCTAAACTATAATTATGTATTGATATAGTAGTGTTTTTCTGTAGGGGTGTTTGGGTGCACTAGATGTCACTCATATACGTGTACAAGTACCTACACTACATAAGGGTAAATATCGAAACCGAAAAGGAGATATAACTACCATTGTTCTAGGTGTATGTTCTCCAAATACACAATTCATATTTGTGATACCTGGAGGTCAGCTGCTGATAACCAAGTTCTAAGGGATGCTATAAGGAGAAGACATGGCCTAAGAGTACCTATCAAAATTGTGGAGTCTGAGAGCTTGTTGAATGCATTTGACAAGATTCCAACTGCCTTCAAAGCATCTTGGATACGTAGCTTACTTGGGAAGTAGTTACATGGGTATTTGTTGTGAATGACACCCTTCCAAAATTCCAACATGCATCCGAATAGGATGAAGATGAAGACTCTCATTCGAATGAGCTTTGTGGGTCATTCGAATGATGCCCTTCATCTTCATATTTTTGCCAATTTTGAAGGGACGCATTCGAATGAGCCACAGCCCCATTCGAATGATACCATTCAAGATTCCAAGCTGCATCCGAACGGGATGAATATGTGGTGAAGATGAAGACTGTCATTCGAATGAGTTACAAAGCTCATTGGAATGATATTCTGCATCTTCACCACATCCTCACCACATTCGAATGCATCTTGGAATCTTGAATGCTGTCATTCGAATAAGCCTTCTATGTCATTCGAATGGAATATTCCAAGATGCATCCGAATGTGTTTAAGATGTGGTGAAGATGAAGACTGTCATTCTAATGAGTGTTGTGGCTCATTCGAATGACAATATGCATCTTCGCCCTAATTTGGAATTTTGAAGTGACACATTAGAATGAGCCACATCCTCATTCGAATGAACAAATTCAATATTCCAAGATGCATCCGAATGTGTTGAAGATGTGGTGAAGATGAAGACTGTCATTCGAATGACGTTGTGGATCATTCGAATGACGCCCTTCATCTTCACCTTAATTTGGAATTTTGAAGGGACATATTTGAATGAGCCACATCTTTATTCGAATGAACAGATTCAATATTCCAAGATGCATCCGAATGTGGTGAAGATTTGGTGAAGATGCAGGGTACCATTCGAAAGAGCTTTGTGGCTCATTCGAATGACACCCTTCATCTTCACCAAATATAAGGTTCTAAACATGGACAACATTAGGTCGATCAATTGGGATTTAAATCCATATAATCCCATATAGACCTAATTCCATCAATGTCATTCGAATTCCTCAAATGTCAGAATACTTTGAAAAGTGAGTCGCACAGTCCATTTGAATGAGCCCCTTTTTATCGCAATGAACGATTACAGTAACAGCTATCTCATCTGACACCACTTCGCATTCTGATGACCCTTCTCAATACGCCAGTTGCAGTTACTCCTCAACGGCTAACTTGGCGATGAATCAATGTGATAAAGTTGTTACCAATGTTTGATAAACTCTGCTGTTACTTATCTGTAAACTGTAAACCCCTTCCTAATGAGTTGTCAATGGTGCAAATGAAAATTCCAACAGAACCGTCAACCTCTCAAACTCCAACCACAAAGGCACGACAAGGCTCTTGCCAGAGCAAGCCTTATCGTCCAAAAGTGCAAGAGGATGTTCCTGCATCAAGGGCAAGTAGGAAAGGGAAGAGGGTTATCGTTGCTTCTGATGATAACTCATCTAATGACGATACCGACCAATTCATTGTAAAGGAACACAACCAGGAAGAAGAAGAAGAAGCAGAGAAAGTGGTTCGTCAAACTCTTAATCTCAGTGTGGAGGAGGCAACACAGAGAATTTTTAAGAAGGGACCTACTCTTATGAAGCTTCCTTCTAAACTAAGGAAACAAGCCACTAGATAAGGGAAGGAAGACATATAGCAAATTCCTCCATCAATTGCATCTGTGGACGTACCATCACAAACACAAGGTTCAGTTTCATTCGACGCAACATCCGAAGACTTCAAGCCTCCTCAAGGGTATGTATCTGCTACTGCTCAACCCAAAGACATTGAGCGATTCAATTCTCACTTTTCTAAAAGGAAAATGTGCCCTGCCATCTACATTGACTTAAAACATTTAAAAAATGAAATGAAGGTAGATCTTGATCAGTATCTAAGTCAATATTTACCATGGATTGGGAGTCACCTTTCCTATTGTAATATCCGTATATTCCTGTGAGTGGAAATAGAGCGTAAGCCGGTAAATTATGTGATGATTTAATGCCATGGATGTGGAAACATAGGAAGGAAAATGCCTCTAGACAAGAAAGATCATGATTGACTAAGTCCCTAGTCTTAATGATTTTAAGTAAGAATGACCAAAGGACAAAATGGTCATTTGGCTTAAATGACAAGGGTAAAATGGTCATTTGATTAAAAAGGCCTAGGGCATAAAATGTCATCAAATAATAAGGACATTTTGGTAATTTGGTCAAAAGTTAACAAAAAGTCAAGTTGACCAAAAAGTCAAAGTTGACCAAAAATGTCAAAGTCAACCAAGGGTAAGGTTGGAATTAAGAAAAAGTAGAAAAAATTATGGCATTTTGGTAATTATGGCAAAAGGAGAAGAGGTAGTGGCATTTTGGTAATTATGAGGAAAGTAAGATAAGTAATGGCATTTTCGTAATTAAATGATTCTGGAGCTAAGGACGACTGAGAACTAATTATTTGAGGTAGTAGGAGTTCTCAAATGTCAGAGACCTAAACTGAGAAAAGTTTAGTTGGGTCATAAAGTAATTAGTAAAATTATTACTTGGTGTCCGGTGCGGGCAGTTTCAAAGTACGGAGAACAACAGTGCCCGAAAACCCGAAAAAGTATTTTTTAGAAAATTAATTACGGAAAATCCAGGAAGAATTTTGAGAAATGGAAAAGAGCTGGAGAATTAGGGAAAAATATAGAAGTTTTCCATGTCCTTAAGTCAAATTGGCCGCCGGAAGCCCGTTTTACGGTGTTGCACGCAAATCGAGGAATCATGACGAGTTATGAGGGAAACCCAGAGATGCTATGGCTAGGACATGACGCCACCTAGGCAAGGAGGCCTAGGGAATGGCACCACATGAGAGATAAAGTCTCCGAAAAAGTAAAAAGGTAGTTACCCGCGTAAAGGTTACTTTCCGGAAATGCGTGCCACTGGATCAATTAACTGGACGGGGCAGAGGCCCAGCCAGCAAACCAGACGCCTAGGGAGTCTAAAAAGTCACTTTTTCACCAAGCAATCAAGAGAAGACAAGTGGCACACTCTCCTCCAAGTATCATCCAACTTGGTCCCCATGTTTCCATTACAACCACACATTCTCTTTACATGAAATTCTAAGAATACAATTTCCCCTCTTTCTTCTCTTAAATGCTGTCCTCCCTCCTCTCTCATATGGTCAGATTTTCTCTTCCAAAAGCCTCCCATAAACGCCATCCTTCAAGCAAGAAAGAAGAGAGCCAAGTTCCACAACACAAGGTAGTAAGCTTATGCTCTCAAATCTTCATCTTTTCTTAAGTCTTGCAACTTCTACTACCTCTTTAATGGTTGATTTCCTTGATCAAAGCCCTCTTTTTGAAGATGAAAAGTTAGGGTTTGAAGGTATGAAAATGGAAAAGATAAGACTTTTGAGGTAGTAATAGTTTGCAAGTTCTATCTTGAGCAATAAAAACTAGCTTGATGGTTGTTGAGGTGGTTGTGGAAATTTTTGGAAAACCCTAAGTTTTGAGGGTGAGGGTGATTCCATCTTGGCTAAATGGAAAGGGTTGTTTTTGAGCTATAGGATGTATGGAGAGTGGTTTGGAAGCAAGAATACACAAGCTACATGAACAAAGTTTGAAAACTCCCAAAAACCTTCTTTGTTCTGTTTTTCGGAAAAATCAAAAGAAATAGAGGGAGTAGGATTTTGATGAATCTAATGCTTCCAATGGCTTTAGAAGGCAAATTTGTGTAGGGTAAAAGTAAGAAAAAGATTTGGGAAGCTTTTGAAATCAAAAGAACAAGTTACAAAGCTTTAAGGGTTTTGAAAGAGCAATATGTGTCATATTGCGTTTTTATGATTTTTCTTGCCTTATTAGTGGCTGGAAATTTATGAGCATATCATGGTATGATGTTTAGGAAGTTAAGAACCCAAAGAACTCATTGGGAAAGTAAGAAAAAAGGACTCAAGTTGCAAAGGAATTAAAGAGACAAGGTAGCAAGACTACTAATCTCCTCTTATGTTTATGAAAATGGGTTGTGAATGTTACATAAACTTTTATGAAGATTAAAGTGCATGGTTTGTGTATGAAATGTGACTTTTATGCTATGGCCATATGCTTGATAAAGTGTAGTTTGATGTGTCACATGTTTATATGATCATACACATGCATCAAAGTTATGTTTGCACATTCACAATATTTTGATTATGTAGTTTTACTATTGGGATTTCCAAATCTCATTATCCAACAACTAACCATGTAGGTGCAAGCTCAAGCAAGGGTAAGGAAAAGGTTAATGATGTTTGAAGATGATGCTTTGCTTGCATGATTTTGTGTAAATATATGAGATGATAACCTCTCTTTGAAGTTGTTGTGTTTGTAACCTAAACCTCTAAAAGAAGAATCATGTGAATGGGTGATGAAGCATGCATGAAAATGAGCTAAAAGTAACCAATAATGGTAAAAGAATAATCATGCATGTCTAGGCTAATGGACCAAGAAGAGGTTTTGGTGAATTTTAAGAAAATTGGTTTTCAAAGTTAAAGGGTTCCAAAGGCCTTGAAAAATGAGTCTGTTTCACATGGGAATTAAAAATAGAAAACGAGCTCCAAATGAAATGAAACTTTCCAGACAGAAACTACACATCCTAAGCTTTAAATTTATATAAAGTTTGCAAAATTTGGATGTGTATTTTGAGAGATATGATTTTCCAAAGCTTAAGGTGAAAACTGGAAAAACTGGAAGTGGTCATTTGGACAGCACGTGATTTTGGAATAAACTGATTCAAATGGGCAAGTTTTTGGGCCAATGAATATTTTTTTTCCTTATAGATCACTTAATAAGATAATTTTAGAAATTGGAACCACTCCATTTCGATTTTTCTAGAAGTAATTATGATTTTTCAAAGTTAGGTTAGAAATCTGGAAAAATGCCTTGTGAACAGTAACAACGTTTTTCTACGTTTTTGAAAATCCAAGTTTACAATTTTGGACAATTTTTGATATCTAAGGCCCAAGAGTGGTTCAAAAGTGATATAATACAAGTATATAAGGGTAAAATAGGAGGTGTTACACCTATAGTCTAAGTCTTATTAGAACCTTCTATTGCAACTTGCATCCTGTTGATGTCGTCAACGATGAGGGTGAAGTAGTGGAGCATAGGCTAGAAACATGGGTAAGGGGAAAACACTTTGAAATCTCAGCCAAGAAAATAAATCAATGGCTAGGAATAGTTGAACCACCCGTAGATGCTTTTGTCGATAGGACAGTCACTAAAACATTGGTTATCTTAAAGCCAGAGGGTGATCCTAAAGGGCTAAATTTCAAGCCAAGCTCTATGTATGAGGAAAATAGGATTCTCTGGTACATCTACACAAGAGCTATTGTGAGCAAGGCCAATAACTTCACATCTTTCACCCGAAGAGACTATGGACAGTTTGCATCATTAGTTGGGAAGGATGTCAGGAATCTGGGTTCCATGATTATGAAGGAACTGCTTCTGTGAAGAGATAATGCCCTTGGAACAATTTCTCTCCCTTTCCCACACCTAGTCTCCTTATTCCTGAAGTGTAACAAAATCTGATACGTTGAGCTCTCGGATGAGATTGTAAGAGTGCCCAGGTTTGGTAGGACCCAACTGGCTAAAATGGGTCTCACAGTGGCAACACCAGATGGAGAAGGAGAACACAAGGTTAAGAGGAAAAGGCAGAAGGTAGAGGCAATGGATGAGGTCCAACCTACCAGGGGTGCCACACCTAAACCTCCACCTTCACTTAAGGACATTGTCAACAAAGTTGTCCAAAAAGCTGTGGACACCATGCTGACTTCAGACATGCATATGTTGAAAAACCTTAGTGAACAGGTGCAAGGACTCTTCAGTTCATGGATGCGACATAAACATCAATGATGGAGATGCTGAGAACCAAAATTGAGAAGACAAACGATCTCTAACAGGGTCAAAGCCTTTGAAAGCTTTCTACACATGCCTCAACCTTCCATTCAACCATCACCTAACCCCACCTCATCCCATCCCATTGAAATTGACCCTGTACCCCATCCTTTCACACATGACATTAGTTCCAAACTCCATTCTCCACCTATCTTTTCAGGTCATGTATCTCCCTCTCCCATGTCCAAACCATCCTCTCCAATGCCAACCAGTAGCTCACATGTCCAGCAAACTAATATTGACAACAAGGGGGAAGAAGGAAATGAACCTACTGCAAACTACATAATTGATCAGGTTTTGACAGATATTGGAAATGAAACATCAAATGTACCTGAACCTACTGCATCAGCCACACCCAACCATCATAATAATGACAATAAGGGGGAAGAAGGAAAGTTAGAGGGGAAGCCAGAGGAGTAGGAGTATTATATAGTTACTGTACTTCTATGATATTTCCCTCAAACTGATGTCTTCTGTTACCATTTTAACAATTAAGGATATATAATGTTTTTATTGCATTTTGCCTCATTTACAATGTATATGTGCTGTCTCTTTAAACAATGTTCATGTTTTTAAATATCTGAGCTATTGTTCAATTAAAATCTGATCTTTTTAGAAATTGCGTGTTTGACTCTCGTTTAGAATATCGTGTAGCCTTTAACCACTTTGACTATTATCAGTCCTCATGACGTCACTTGAGAAAACTATTCCTCTAGACAAACTCACAAGGAAGGTTTTTTTTTAATTTTTCTATATTTATAAATTGCTTCATCAAACTTTTTATATATCAATGTACAATCTTAACATTCATTTTTTATGAAATAATTTTATCATTCATTTATTCCTGTATAAACTTTGTTTACAAATGATATAATGTGTGTTGAATAAGAATTAAGTTAGAAAGTTGTTAAATTTTAGTGTAGAATTAATGGAATTTAATATTTTTTTAATTTCAGTTAAATATGTTTGTAATGACTTGTCAGATAAGTACTTGAAGCCAAGAAGGCAATCAAATAAAAAAAAATACAAAGATTCAAAGAAACTACTAAGAGGAAAACAATGGTTTGATTATTTCCTGTATATGCTTTCATAATGTCTCTATCTTGAATTTTTCACAGGTATAAATCTTATCAAACAAATTGCTTAACATGTCGATAATAGTGTTGCCCTTTCTAACAAACGTTTTAATTAAGCTTTCAATATTTTAATTTTGCTTCATAAAAATACTTTACGAGTTAACTTCTGTTCTAAAACACATTCACAAGCTTCATTGCTCAATTTTATCTTGAGGAGGTTTCTACTTAACGCGTTAACATTTGGTTCATAATACATTAATGTGCTTTTTAGAAAAATAATTTTTTTGTACTTTTCACTGCACTTGACAAATTAAGCGCTTAACGTCTGAAAGTTCATCTTTTATGCACTTTAATACTGCTGCTGGCCAAGAGTCTGTGGAGGTTGCTTATTAAGAAGCCAAATAAAGGATACTATATATCTCGTTAATTAAGTGTATAGAGGATACTTCTGAGGAATACTATACTGGTACTGATTTATCGATATGTTTGCTGATACGTATATATTTAAGTTGTATTATAGGATTTATAGTTGCTTTGTTTTTTTATTGATAGGGAGTATACTATAGGCATTTTCCCTTTTGTTTTGGATTAACGCGTTTACAATTTTTGAATACTAATAAATATGACTTCTGTTTTGGCCAATAAATTAAAGAATTGTCTCGTGGTTAGTGAATACTCTGTTTTGGCCAATAAATTAAAGAATTGTCTCGTGGTTAGTGAATACTCTCTCTCTCTCTCTCTCTCTCTCTCGCTCACGCACACATTTATAGAAAGGATGAACACTCTCTCTACTTCGAGATAAAAGTCCTTCTAGAATGATTTTTAGTGTACAATTTAAGTCACTAACAAAATAATTAATATTTCTCTATTGCCCCTTTAAATGTGCCGGCTTCTCAAAAGCGTTTTTCGTTTTTTAATGATTATTATATTTTACATAAAAATTTTTGATATTTTATAAAAAAAAATATTGGTGTAATTTTGTAAGTTTTACCAATTTTTAAATGAACAATTTTCTAAGAATGTGTGTTTTTTATTTTTTAAAATTGTAAAAAAATTAAAATTGCACTAGCTTTTTCATAATATATCAAAATGTCATTTTTATATACAATTTAATCATCAAAAAGAAAACAAAAGAAAAGTTTGGAGATTGAAACATTATAAAGAGCATTAGAGTAAAAGCCACTTAACTTGTAATATGACTTATGTTTGAATTTTTTAGGGAAATTTACTTTGTGGTCACAAATAACAGACATATTTATGGAAAGGTCCCAAAGTTCAAATATTTATCCACAGGTCCCAAGGCACCATTTGGGAATTAATTTATGAAGGGAAAAGACCATTATGCCCTTGTTGATTGAAAAAGGGGAAATAGTTGGTTTCTCTTCCTCTTCATTTGCGTGGGAAGACTAGGTTCGACGGAGAACAGGGAAGTGACTCACGTGAACTGTCATCCACCTTGTTCTTCCACGGTTTTGTTGACGGTTTCTGTGAGAACTTGGAAAGAGGAGCTTTGTGAGAACTTGATGGTTTCTGTGCGTTTTTGCCCTAAACGGTGGAGAACTTGTTCTGTGTGATTTTTCCATGTATAACTGGTTTGAGAAAAGGTTTTAGGTGGGTTTAACTATTTTATGTTAATTTATTGTTCTCAACATTGATGGGGAAGCTAGTAACAGCAATGTGTGGTATATGGTAATGGTTGAAAGGTATTTGGATAGATTTTAAATGGTGTGGTATGAAATAGGATGTTGTGTGATTTGTTTTTGTGTTATGTGTGGTGTGTGTCTGGAAAAAATGGTGATGTAATGATGATGAAGATGAAAATGGAGGTGTGTGAAGAGCTAGGACGGAATGGTAAAATGTAGCATATGAGGTTGTCAATAAAGGCGAGACAATTGTCAATATGGCTGCCTAGGTTATCAATGACAACTATATGACTGCTGGGTTGGTTTTATTGTAGAAGTTGGTCAGTTTTAGTAGAGGTTGGGGCTGAGTGTGTGGGTATTAATGTGATTATCTCTTGGATTTCTTTATAGGTATGGTGCTTGAAGGGTGACCTGGTGAAATGCAAAGTATAAAGTGTGGATATTGTTGAGAAGTGTTTGGGAATGGTAGCATGTGTGCTCTGTTTTTGTGTTGTTCATGCTCTGTTTCTTATTAAGAATGATGATGGAATGTAGACAAAGGTGAAGATGCAGTGGTGAGAAGGGCTGATGGCCGAAGGTGAGAAGGAGTTGTTAATGCAGGCAGTGACGGTTGTTAATATAGCTGGTAAGATTGTCAATAACAACTAAATGTCCTAAGGAAATATAGCTGCAAAAGTTGTTAATGTATGGGGTGAAGTTGTTAATGACAAGTGTATTGTGTAGGTGGTAAGTCGTAATGGCAAGCTCGTCTACAAAAAATCTAGTATGCTTTGTTCATACAGGAGGAAAATTTGTGAGAAATGAAGCTGGTGGTTTAACGTATGTTGGAAAAGACAGCAACAATGTTTGATGAAGTTCACCTTGACATTTGATACAAGCACATTCGTGGACCTTATAGATGATGAAGTGGTTGAACATTTGTAAAAATTGTATATGAAGTTATCATATTATGTTTGGGTCATTATCATTATTCAGTTTCAAACAAGACCAGCACATAGTGTTGTCTCTATCAGGACCTGGTGTTGTAAACACCAGCGCATGGTGTTGTCATTAGCAGCACATGGTGTTGTCATTACTATCGCATGTTGTTGTCATGACCAGTGCATGATGTTGTCAATATAAGGACCTCATGTTGTCAACATCAGCGCATGTTGTTGTCAATAACAGGATCTCATGTTGTCAATATTAGCACAAGGTGTTGTCATTAGCAGCACAAGGTGTTGTCATTAGCAGCACAAGGTGTTGTCATTAGCAGTACATGGTGTTGTCATTAGCAGTACATGGTGTTGTCATTACCATCGCATGCTATTGTCATGAACAATGCGTGGTGTTGTCGATATAAGGACCTCATGTTGTCAACACCAGTGCATGGTATTGTCAATATCAGGACCTCATGTTGTCAACACTAGACTATTGTCATTATCAATAACTACTCAACCTGGACATTATACACTTCTAACTCACAACTCAATGAACACAGCAAAATTGCACGTAATAACCATTGATTAAATATGGAATTACATAATTTTTTGTACAAAACCTAAACAAGGAATTGTCAATTAAGCTCCTCGTCTAGTATAGACATGACTTGTTTGTTCAATAAACCTAAGGTGCATTCTATCGCAGTTTTGCATTCTTCTGATACCCCTCCAGTATAGACATGACATTTTGCCTATGTATGTTCTTTGGGTTAGTGACTAGCCACCATAAAACGCCAATCTCCAATTGGTGAAGCTCGTCGTTATGTGGCATTATGTAGCCGTCATCTCCTTTAGTATCGTCCCACATTTATAGCCATGATGGCACATGCACACCACAAGAATCGCTGCAAGTGATAATCAGACTCAAGAATCAGCATAAATGGATCTAATGGCAAAAGGGAATATGCAATTGTTAGTAAATTAAGGATCACTTACGTATCACGTTGAACGTGGACTTTTGCCCAAGTGACATAGTCATCAACATTGTCCACATTGGCAAATAATTCAGGCTTCACCTTCTGAATAATCTTGTAGAAGCAATTTCTCTAAAATTACAGCAAACACAATCAGCACACAAATGCACACAAAGGTCACTAAAAGTCTAACAGTCTCTACTAAATAGTAACCACGATCTGCATAAATATACTATGATGGTTGATGAAATGCATGCAGTTTCACGGATGTGATTTCAATATTTCAGCATTGTTTAAAGAACCATAATACACAAAAAAGGAATAGTAATGAAAAAAGATAGCAACAACTTATGGTTCAGAATCCTTAGTGCGTAATCCAATTTCAGCTGAGAGCCCAAATCTTTGACGTATTAAGTCATCCAAAATATATCCAATTGAAACCTTCCCAGAGCCGCCTAAAAACTGCAGATCAAAGTATTCAATTAAAATATAACACTAAATTAATATTGTCTCAATCATAGAGGCATAAAAGAGATGCATTGATCATTGTACTCACGCACCTAATCACATTCACAAGTATAATGAAGAAAACAAGAGAGGGCAACTGAAACTAAGACAAAGCAAGTTAAGCAAATGAAATATGATCTCCAAGCTTTAGTTCAAGAACAACTCAAAGTTTGATTAAATTAAAATTCTCAAAGTTGGACTATTATTATATACAAAATTTCCAAACGAAAATAGGCCATCAATTAATGCTTCCAATTCTGATCATTGGCCCGACAAAAAGACAGCACAAAGCAAAAAGATACACCAAAAAAACCTTTGTTTCTTGGCAAACACAACATGCAAGGTGTAAAATTGTAGACTACTCCCCTCATGCTAAGTTTCTCTCTGTAATTGTCTGAGTATGGTTAATTAATTCCTTGACATTGATAAATCATAATCAGATCAAGTGGGAGAATGTTAGAGACTTTTATTATTTAAACTAAAATGAAATATGAATATTACCACTAGAATTAAATTATAGAACCCCTTATACTGTTTGATGAGACTATGAAGCTTAAATGAACTATGAGAGTATGAAGCTATAAAAATACATAAAATATAGAATTCCCAAGCATGGAAAACAATTAAACAAGCATAAGTTCTAGAAAAAGATTGACGAGAGGATACTCAACAAGATGTGTACCTGAAAAAGAATAAGCACCCTCAAACCTTGATTTTTCAATTCCATGATTATGGAATCCAGAAATTGCTGCTTTCCACTTGCTTTTATTCCAACATCCAGGATCTCAGATGGCGGAAGATCTTTGATGAGAAAACTTTGAAGGGATTCATCCACAAGATAGGGATGATTACAGCACTGTCATGACATATCACAGCCAAAACGTGAAGAAAATTTGCGACAATCAAACAGCTACTAGCACTTACATATAATCAACTATTTATCTTAGGAATGTTCATGTTTGGCACTCAAGAGCCATTCCTTTGACTATGGATCTAAAAGCAGGGACACTGCAAGAAAATAGCCATGTCCATGTCTGGCACATTTGGCACATACCGTCACGGGGCATTTCACCGGCTACACGTTCCATTCCTCCACCAGTATCGCCCTCGCCTGATCACAAAGAGTCTTCACCTCTGCCTCCAGTAGGGGCTTGCACTCCATCAGAAGCTCGATCAGACGGTCCAGAGATCTGAGTGAGACGGCATCGTTCTACACAACTCCTATTCCTCCCCGTCCAAAAAAATTCTCAGATCCAAAGCTCGAAGATGCACAGATCGATAGATATGCAAAAATGAAAAGTTGAGGTCAATCAATTCTATAAGGATAATATCAGTGGTTGCTCAATCGAGTCTGGAACTCGGTGACGACAACCGGTGATCGGTTGGGGAAGGAGTTTCGAGCGGAGAAGCGGAGAACGAGAAGAACCGATTCGGATATGGCGTGGTTCAAATCTCTCAATTATTCCGGACTCAGCTTCTCTGTTTTAGCGTTTCTCTGATACACGGAAAAAGAAGAACAAGGACGTAATCATCTTTTCTATTCAAAAATTAATTTTTAAATGGTGCTTTGGGACTTGTGAATAAATATTTTGAACTTTGAGATTTTTAATAAATTTGTCTCTTATTTAAAACTACACAATAAATTTCCTTTTTTTTAATTTAAGATTAATTTATTGAGTTAACTATCATTTTTTTAAAAAAAAAATTAGTTGACGGTAACTTATATTGTGCATTGGAGGTAGTAGAGTGCAAAGAGTACATGTTTAGAAAAAAGGTTATATTTGAAACATTCACAAAAAAGTTTCAACATAATTTAAAAACAATATTTAAGATATTACTATATTATATCTATATATTATTTACAATATATATTTAAGATATTGAAATGGGGCGCCGTAGGTATGTACCCTACGGCGCCATTTTTTGAGAAAAAGGGCTGGCCCTTTTTCTCAAAAAATGGCGCCGTAGCTCATGAATATTTTTTTTAAAAAAAATCCATATTGCTTCATAGTCATGACCAGACCAGATCTGAAAGAGTGAACTAAGGAGAGAACTTGTTGAGGGTAAGATCAAGAAGAGACCAATGTCTCAGTCTATTAGAAAGGGCAAGATCAAGAACTAACTTTCTCGACATGATATTTCTTTCCACATTTATATCAAAAATCAAGCAAAACAGTCCATGTTATTTCCCAGAGTGTGATTCTATACAAATTTACAAACCTAGGAAAAAATAATTGAAAATGGAACTAAATTTCTACTTCGAACGGAGAAAGAAACGAATTAATGTAGAGGATTGAGGAAGAAGGAAGAAAGCAACGGGATCGAAATATGAACACGACTCATCTTGCTTCTTCTTTGCTCAGCTGCCATAGCAAGCCCAAAAAGATATGACTTTGCGTAAATTCAT
>JANTPZ010141905.1:0-27911 GCA_025593235.1 Vachellia pachyceras | reverse complement strand
TTGAGACCCTTTGAGAATTGGAGGGAAGAGATGATGTTCTCCTCATCAAATCGCCGCTTGACTGGAACATAGTATCGGCGCTTACCCTCCTTGATGTATACTGTGTTGGAGAAGGACTCGAGAACCATCTTGGCCTTATCAATAAAGTTCATCCCTAGATAGAGCTTCTTGTCATCTAGGGGAGCGACAATGATATCGGCCTTTCCTCTCCATTTTCCAATCTGTATTGGAGTGTCTCGAGCAACTCCATGGATAGGGAGACTCCCTGCATTTACTCCCAGCCCTGAACCTTTCGACGCCGCACGCCGCACGCCCGCTGCACGCCCCTGTCGGCGGGGAGAGAGTAATGGGGAGAGGGTAACGGTGTGGTGGTCGTCCGCGGCGAGGTTGCTCGCGGATTGGCTGTGGGAGAATGTCACAAGTCCCACATCGGCGAGGTTTGGGAGGGTGCTGGGCTATAAGAAGCGGGACGCTGCGCACCCTTACGACACGTGTTTTGGGGGAGAGGGTAATGGTCCCGTGACACAAAGCAGCAAGCTCCGTGATCCACTTAAATTAATTCATGGTTTGATAAAGAGCAACGTAAGCAAGAGCCAACCTCTTATATTGGGTCCCACATAATTTGCGAGAGCCAACCACGTGTCCAAGATATCATCCACAATTTCGCGCAAAACATCCCCTCCCCCACTCCAAAAGCGCCACGACGTTCCTCTCACCTCCAGCTGTTTGCCACATCATTCACATGGATTCCAAATCACATCCCGCGTGTACAATCTTTCACCGTCGATCTAATTGACCGTCGCTACTGGCCGTTGATTAATCATAGACATTATTTGTGGTCGCCGTAATTCTCGTTATTCAAGTTTAAGACTCCAACCTGACGAACTTCTAACAAGCAGATTCTCGGGAAATCAGTGTACAATTGTACATCCACTTTCGGAGAGTTCGTCCCAAGATCATCGCATCTCAATCTGACACGGGTATTCTTTTTTTCACCCTCAAATCACCATGCGGTTATCTATCTTGAAGTATTTCTTCGTTTGATCTTTGCATCGCTTAGTTTTCTACCGAAATGTTCAGGCTCTGAAGCGCTTTTCAGCACTTCAGCGGCACTGTTTGGTAGCTTCCGTCCTATGTTTTGTTGATTGATCGTGTCGTGCAAGGTTTTTTTTTTTTCCTTGGTAGAGATTGATTGATCGAGAAACAGAGATAACGGTATCTTAGTAATGTTCTCTGCGTGAAGCTTACAAGTGCAAGTGAAGGATCTACACTCTTTAGCGACTGAATCGTGTTCATTTATGTTATATTGTCTGTAGAAATTATGTTTCAATCAATGAAATTGAATTATAAGTACACCGTACACTTATAACAAACATTCTGGTCAGCAAAAGTTAAATTTGGTTTGGCGTATTAGTGTGCATTGTTTGGGCTGATTAGCAAGGGCACAGTCTTCTGCTAACATAGCTAGAAAGAACCAGTGATCATGTAATGCCATTATTAAGTTAGCTGAGAGAATTTCCTACATGCAATCACGGTCTTCCTTGGTACTGCGAATTTTGCATTAGTTTTTAAACACAGTTATGGTGGGTAGCCGTTGGGAGCCGTATGGGCTCTAGAGCAGTATTCATGGTGGCTGAGTACATCGGCAATTCTCAGTATTTGATTTCTTTTGGACGAGTCTATCAATTTTTTATTAGTTTTTGAACTTGTGGTTGACAACTCCATGGCGGAAAAGCTTACATAGAAAATTTATCCGCATTTGTAGGACCTGTGCACCAAAGATCTGCTTATTCATTTCAGCACTCAGCTTGAACAATTTGTTATGGGAGTTGTGACTGTATCTAGCTCAGCTGCTCGGACTCCTTTTGGGCTGAATACAAAATTTTCAAGTCATTGGTCCGCACTGAAGAAACCGACAATTGTATCATTTAAAGGAGGTAAGTCCAATAATACAGCCGTGGTTGCACCTCAAGATCCTCTACTGATAGAAACAGCTAAGGCACACCGTAAAAGGATAGCAAAAACTAAGAAATTACCAAAGAGAGTTAAAGCTGCCTTTACTCATGAAGCATCCCCATCCGCCTTGGATATGGATTACAATGAAGCTGCCGCCAAACTTGAAAATATATTCAAACTCACCCCACACCCTGATTCTTGTGATGAGGAGGATATAGATGGTAGGATCAAAAGAATGTCACGGAGAAGGAAGAAGACTGATAGTGACAATCAGATGGAGAATGATAGTGTGGTCAGAAACCAGAATAAGAAGGTCAAACGATTGAGTCTTGATAAGAGAATTGCGTTAAAAAGGAACAAAAAAGAGGAGGTGGTTGCCCCAACTAGAAAGAAAAGAAATGTGAAGAGTAGGGCTGAGAAAATTGATGAGCTTATCAGGGACTATTCAACGACAACAGATTTAGTCAGCTTGGACTGGAAAAAAATGAAGATACCCCCGGTTCTTCCTTCTACAGAGCATACTTGGTTGTTCAAGTTGATGCAACCTATGAAGGTGAGTTGTGATTTCCTTTTGTATTTTAAAAAGTAGCTTGCATTTTTTTGTTCTCTCTTCTTGATTCTATCTTTTCTTAAGATAAAAAAAGGTAGGTATTTTCAGGTCAGCATGTCAAGTGATGCTAGATTTCACATGAATATATTTGTCTCTCTAGTTTCCAAGTGATGGTAGATTTAACTTGAAGCATTACAAATTCATTGTAACACCTTCATAGTGATAAGCCTCTTGACTTGAAGCATTACCAATTCCTGTGGTGAAATTCCACTTTATACGGGAACAGGAGAAACATACATCAAATCCTAACTTATCATTCTAACATTATTATTTAGGCTCTCCTTCGGGTAAAGGAAGATCTACAAAAGGATTGCAAAAGAGAGCCAACAGACGATGAACTAGCTGCTGCAACAAACATGAGCAGCATTCAAGTGAAAAAAGTAATCGAAGTTGGTCGAGCTGCACGCAACAAGCTCATAAAAGTTAGTAAAGTGTTCAACTCTATCTTTATTTGTTTAAAGTGATTAAATACGGCGATGGTAAAAATTATTTTTTGTACCTTCATTTCTTTTGCGTTCCATTATTTTTGGAGCGATTTACTGATATTCTATGGAATTCAGACTTAAGAAATCATAACTAATGCCTGTTGCAGCACAATCTTCGGCTTGTCTTGTTTGTGATCAACAAGTATTTTCAAGATTTTGCAAATGGAACAAGATTTCAAGATCTCTGTCAGGCTGGAGTGAAGGGACTTATAACAGCAATTGATCGTTTTGAGCCAAAAAGAAGATTTCGGCTATCCACATATGGTTTGTTTTGGATAAGACATGCCATTATTCGTTCCATGACCCTCTCAAGCTTCACTCGTGTTCCCTTTGGACTTGAATCGGTATGCTTTCTTCCTACATAAGCTTTCTTCATTGAATTGTCATTACTCTCTTTTTTAGGCACGCATCTTTTACCCCATATAAGCGGACTCATGCCCGGTAGCAGTTTTGAACTTGTAAAAATTTCTGGTCATCCGGATTGTTGTGGTTCAAATAAGGCAAAATCCATTATTGTGTTCATTAGTTATTAGATTTAGCGGGATTTTACATGAAGACTGATCAGTGTAGACTGAAAAACTTATCCTATTCGGGCTGTTGATACCCCTGAACAAAATGGGTGTCATAAGATCCACAACGATGGAGACCTATGTGAGTTAATTTGGCTGCGCCTGAGTAGCATCTGTTCATAACTTCAGTGCTTGTGACCGAGCAGGTTAGGGTGGATATTCAGAGGGCAAAACTTGAGTTGACATTCGAGCTTCGAAGGTTACCAACGGCGGAAGAGATAATAGAAAGAGTTGGGATTTCTCCTGAAAGATACCATGAAGTAATGAAGGCCTCAAAACCTATACTTTCCCTTCATTCGAGGCACGTGACCACCCAAGAGGAGTTCATAGATGGAGTCACCGATTTTGAAGGCGTTAATGGTGATGGCAGGAGGCAACCTGCCGTTCTTAGGCTCGCTCTTGATGATGTGGTAATGGCCTAATCAACCCTACCTTGATACTGTAGAACAGGTCATTCTATAGAACGTCATGTTATAGAACTATGGCTGGAGTCATAATCAGATTATGCATGATGAACTTTCACAAGTCTGTTGAATTTGTAATAAGTTTTGCGCTTACAACATGTTTTAAGAAGTATGATGGAAGAAAAGCCATGTTTCTCGGTGGTAAAACGTGGGACTAACCTTTGAACGTTTCTGGCAGCTTGATTCCCTAAAGCCGAAGGAGAGCTTGGTGATCCGGCAAAGATATGGACTTGACGGCAAGGGAGACAGAACATTAGGAGAAATCGCTGGGAACTTGAACATTTCTAGGGAAATGGTAAGGAAGCACGAAATCAAGGCTTTGATGAAGCTCAAGCATCCTGCCCGGTTGGACTATCTTCGTCGTTACGTTGTATAATCTGACTGTGTATAATGTATATGCTTCTCTTCTAGAATGGCCTGTCATGGTGGATGGTAGGAGTCCCATGTTATGAAGTCATTGGCAGCAGCAGGTTAATACTTGATTATTTATATCAGTCGTTTAAGCGATCACGCAAAAAAAAAAAGCATGCCTTTATACATATGTAATATGTTAAAGAATTGAGATTGCACATAAATATACACAAAAACAGCAACGCCTGTCACATGTAATATTTATTATATATGTATATACAGCTTGCCTGGATGAGGCTTTTTCTGCTCCATACGCTACTTTCTATTGATATGTTCTTTCTCGCTGCTAGTATTGAACAGAGCCCATCGAAACGAGCCACAGATGCGTTTGAGCCCATTTAGACTTAGAGCCGATGTTGGACATTGTGGTTTTCTGTTTTTGGGTCAGGTATTGGACACTGCATTGCAGTCTACGAATTGACATTAGCCCAATTTCCTTAATCTTTTATGGATATCAAAGTATTGTTACGATACCGCACGATACTCCAAATCTTTCTCGTTAACTGATATAAAAATGTGTGTAATGAAGTTTGCTCATTTTTAGTGCTTGTTTTATAAAAAAAAGGGGAAAAAATATCACTTGTGTGTTTTTAAAGGTAAAACTTTTCTCAAATACTTATATCATACAGCATAAAATCACTTAAAATGAATTAAATCAATCACCTCATAAAGCGACGTAGTAGCAACCTTCTTTTTGGGTCATAATAGTATATCTGTCATCTGTGGGTTGGATGTGGGATTCGACATGGGAAGTTCCAAGGAGAAAGGGACAGAAACAGCAGGCGGGTCATGGTTGGAGGATGACTTGAATCCACGTAAGTTGATACAGTGGAGTTAGGCAATTGAGTCCAAAAAGGTCTCGGCTAGGCGGCTAACTCTTTGATGAGTGGGAAGACATGTTTCATGAAAGGAGTTCTGTGGAAACAACATGCGGCTCATTTGCACCATTTCTGGTTAACATACTTTAAAGGCCATATTGTTTTGTGGGTGTTCCTGTTTTAAAAATCATTGTAGTCCCCCTCAAATATCCCCCATTTTCACTTTTTGTCTGCGGATGGCCATATATATCTTTAGATCTCCTCCCGTGTTGTTGTTTTTTGAGTCACTTAAATGCGAGTCAAATGGTTCACTTTTTATTTTGAAAAATGAAATTAAGATATAACTTCTCCTGCAGTTAATAAAAATACGATTTTTTTTTGAGTAATCTAGCGTCATTTCGCAGTAAAATAGCCAAGGAGATTGGAAGGTACCATATATACAGTTGGACTGCTGATAAAGACGAAATAACTTTCTGATTCTTGTATAGCAATACTTTCACCGTAGCAATTAAAACAACTTGTTTAAACAATTTGGACTAATCAGGTTTGTATTTAACGGACCATTTAAAAGGAAAAAATTTGAAAGAGCATAATCATTAAGCTAGTTTAATGGGGTCGCAGGTAGAAAATTTTGAATGAAATTGAGCAGCAGCCGACAAGAACAGAGATATGCTGGAATGGAGTTGAAGGTCTTCCAACACATATCCACACGACGTGGCCACACACTCTCGCTCTACCCCCCCCCCTTCTATATGTGGCTTTAAACTGAAGACTATATTCGATGTATTGTATGGGCCAACCATGAACTACACTACAGGTCATTCTAATTCTTCATCCTGTCTCTTTATCAGCACATGCATTTGTGAGAGCTGATATGTTTTTTTATGTCTACTATTAAAACATTCAATCACGCCCATAATCAGTACTCACCCCCAAATTTTATTAGATAAGGTAAGAAAACTAAATACATTACTAAAAAGTATTTATACTCATTATTTTTATCAAAACTAATTTATTTGACTTATAAACTAGTATATAATATGATTATATGCATAAATAAATAATTTTGAGTATTCTATTTAATTTAATCTTTTCAGTGAATGCTAACTGGATTTTCTATTGAGAATTGAATGAAGAATCAAATTTATACGCAACTAGTTATCTTATTTTTTGCCAGATCAGCTAATTATATCGTACCATCATTTACAAGTTATAAACAGCAATATGTTTTCTTAAATCTTATGTGAGCATACCTAAATGTATGTGCATACAATCAGATACGTTGTACGTTCATTGGACTTTACATAATGGGTTGCGTGATTAGCAATTACACTGATATATTTTTTTATTTATTTTTCAAACATTTGATATCTCGTTGGTGTTTTTCAATATTAGACCAAATGAAAGTGGTTATAAGTTGTTTTTTGGACAGGCAAAATGGCTAAGGACTCAGAATTTAAACTGCTCAGATATAAATCTTTGATACCTAGTATTGAAAAGATTTCAAAGAAATGAGTTAATTATCAAAATGTCTTAATGATAAATGATAAATATAAATTTGTCGTCATTTTTACATTAAGATTTATTATTATTATTTACGACTCGGTTGCTATTAAACTATTGATGATTAAATTTTTTTTATTAAACCTCATATTATTCCCCTGTTAGGAAGGCACGTTTGGTTACTATTTTAGACCTCCCATCAATCTAATTTAAAGTTTAAACAACAATACTGAATTCCTATCTGTACGGTCAAAAATTCCGTGGGTCCCCAGTAATTATTATATATTATTAAAAAATGAGTCGTGAACTATATAAATATTAAATAACATGGTTTCTTTTATAAATTTTATACTACGTGTTAATTATAATCACTTCCAGTTTTATGTTTTTTTCCATCAGTTTCATCGTTTATGTTAGCATAATAAATTGTATTATCTGTGGTTCATAAATAGTGCATATTTTTAAAGATTTAGTATAACTTCTTCCCTTGTCTTTATATTTAGATCCAGAGCAGCGTTATTCAGACATACATTCTCTAAGTCAAAATTAAATATCTTAATGTAATAGCTAAAGTGTCTAATTTCAGCCTAATGTCTCAATCATTCTGTCACACAGATTTACAATTCTTTCCTTAAAACATCCCTGTAAATTATAAGAAAAATCAAGTAGTAGTTTCTATGCACATGTTAAAAATGACATTTGAAATAGACCAACACATATTTATTAAAAATAACTAATTTAACTATTTTTTCATACCCATATATTAGTCATCTGCCCTCTTATGTTAACTAATTATGAAGGCTATATCATATGTCTTCTTGCCTTGTTTTCTTATATTATATATTTATAACTTTCTTCTTATATTATATCATATTACTTTGTACTCTCTTCGAATTTTCAACATTTTATAAAATATGATAAGGCTAAGAAATTTTTAAAACGATGAAATTCTTCTCTTATGATCTTTATAATGTCTATTTTAATAAAAAAATTAAATTATAAAATAAATCTTATATTAAAAAGAGAGGTATTAATATGAATTCGGAATTCTGTTTTATGCCCATTAGTTAAGATATTTGAAGCCAGGAAAAAGGAAATGGAACGCTCCAAGCAAATGAAATCACTAGATAGTGACTTTTTTTTTCATATATTATGAGCTGCATGATATTGGCACTCACTATAATTTTGATTGGTTAATTAGCATTAAAAGTTAGAAAACAGTAACATTCTTTACTCACATCCTTGGTGGGAGTAGAAGTGAATTAAAAAAAGACCCCAATAACAAGCATTCTTTCATGACCGCCCTACTTTGTATCATTGGAACAATAGCCCGCTTGTGAATCTTTTTATTATGACTGCTTCAATTAAATAAGACTATGACAGAACCTTTTTTTTTCATTTTTCATTTTCAAAAATCAAGACAACAGTCAATAATAATTGTTATAGTTTCAATTGCGCGCACCCTTACTTTCATGAAGTCTCTAATTACAGGGTAAGATATGTAGAACTGAAAAGGCAATAAAAAATAAAAAGGGATATATTCGACAATTCAAAAGTAACTTTGATGGATTAATTATATTTTTAATGTAAAAGTCAATAAAATAGATGAAGGAAGTAAGATCTGACTCTTGTCCATTTATGTAATGGGCCCATTTCAAAACATGAAAAAAAAGTTATTTTTACGTAAGTCAAGATGAATATATGAATGAAATTATCTCATTTTACATAAAACACTATTGAACGTGTACTTAAACTTCTCATAAACTCGGTCAAATAAGACCAATAACATTACTAACGCCCCGACACACGGGTCCTCCGTGCTTTAAAGATGTTCCACTAACTATATATTAACTAATGAGACCTATATGCGGTGAATGCGGAAGTATGACATCAACAATATTGGGCATGTTTGCTAGCACATTATAAAATTACGTTCATGTAAGTTAAAATAAAATTGATTCCACATACTTACCTATTTTATCTTCAATTAAATAACATTAAAAATATAGTTTTTACCGTTAATTCAAACATGCATGTTGTCTTTCGTTTTCTAAATTTTTTGAGGTGCACAAAATTCTTCGCATTATGCTAGCCTATAGTAATTTAGCAGATAAGGATATCTATAACGAGGCAAGTTTTGTTTTGTTTGGTATGGAAATGCTGTCAGCTGAGGGATTAATCAGTCTCAAACTCAGAATGGAAATGCACTGTTTTTTCTTCGCTTCCCATTACAAGTAATTGGGACGGCTCTGCTTTCTTTTTCTCCTATATGCTATGCATACGAATCACCAAATATGTTTACGGAGCTGTTTAGCATTAAATATGAGCATAGAGATTTGAACATTAGTTGGTAGAGGAGCTGTCACTTTCACTAGATAATATATTAATTAGTAAAATGAAATGCTCGGTGTAGCTACTGCGCGTGGTAGCCCAACTTGCTCTCAACAATTCCAGAATCTTAATTATCTCACTCTATTTTGTCCTTTAAACGTAAACCATTGAGTCTTTCAATTTTCAAACTAGTTGCTTACGAAGCCGATAAGCTCTACATATCATCATATCTTCCTTCTAAACATTTTCCTCTTTATTTTTTCTTTAAAAAGAATCTCCAAAATCTTCAAAGTTTAAATTGTCCTTAAGAATACTGCAAAAGACGCTTTAAAGTTAAGGAAGAAGAAGCGAGTGAGAGAAAATTATAACTGCAACTAATTAATGAACAAATCAACGACATAGCAATATTGCTTTACATTAATTATATGCAGTAACAGTCTGATAGGGCGAAAAATTTTCACGACTATAATCAAGACCAGATGAAACAGTGAAAGGCCAACAAAGAAAAAAGAGGAGGAGGAATATATTTTTTTGGGTGAAAGAGGGAAACCCTACCCGGTATCTAATCCTTTGGGCTGACTAATCTAGATTCGGGGGAATAGTTCTGGGCGGTTAGACTCCAGCCCTCTTCCAATGGTTCTGCAGGAGATTGAATCGTAGTTCTCCCTACCAAGCTCAGCCCCAAGCGCCACTGAGCCATAATACCATTGGTAGAGGAGAAGGAATATTGCTATAGGATGAACGTGGACTAATCATCCCATTAATAATGCTTCGTATGAAAATTAAACAAACATTTACTATATATGCATACAGGTCGAGGAACATTGTGCCCCCATTGTTTCTTCCAATTAGCTAGCAGCGCGAAAATGGAATTGACTTGTTCTTCTTAATGAATTGCTACGCATTATTTAATTATCAGCACTACCCAAAAAAGGAAACTGCTGAACATATGTTAGTGATGATTAAAAAAAAAAACACAGTGCAGCGAATGGCATATTTTTACTGTATATAAGTTGGGAGATAACATATACAATACGTGTGGTATGGCAAAATGCCTAATGGATATTCCCTGCACATTTATAGTAAAATATAATAAGGTCAACCAAAATAGGTGGACACTGCATATTCATATTCGATCCAATCCCACTAATCAAGCATATTGAACCAATCATATATAGTTTGCCACATATATCTTGTGTCATCCTATATATATCCACCCCTAGCTTAACTAATTAAGTTGAAATTATGTGCTATATTGTCCTACATGCTAAAATGGCCCCAGGAAAAAAAACATTCAACTTTCAGTAATCACACTAGACTTCAACTGATTCGAACCATGAGACAGAACCACAAAAATAGTAAAACCCTCGCAAAAAGCGTTTAACACAATTGCATATATACAAAAAAAATTTATTAAAGATGATTGATTAAATCAATTAATTACTCTGTTTAATGTAAAATGAATCTTATATTAAAGATCGGAGGGATGGAGTAGTGTGGAGTCTCCTTCCTGCCAGTTGAGTTATGACATTTGATTTGTTGGTGGCCTTGGCCATGTGGCCATTCATCCACACACAAACGTTGACACAAGTCAATATTCTTCCACACGCATTTCCATCATCTTTAATTTACACGAAAAAAAGGATGTCAGTGATGGGGGGAAGTTTCCTTTGGAGGATCGTCCTTTACCAGTTTATGGGCAAGTTGTGTCTAAATTAATCAAAAGACTAAAAAAGGGTCAAACTTTAATCAAACACGTGTAAAAGGTATTGAACGGTGGCTTTAAGCTGCACGTACGAGCATTTTTATAGCAAGTTGGACGCCCAACATTCGTGGTTTTCCTGAGTTGTCCTCCCAGCTTCAACCCCTACCACCTACCTCTTAGCTTTGCGCACTTTGCGGCTCTTTACACTCCGCAAACTAAATTCAATTTCCTACCTGATCAACATCTGAATTAAACCAGCTTCCAGAGATTAATTTCAAAAACAAACTTAAATTTCCATTCTTCCTCTATCAAGTAGATCCAAAATGGATGGTTGAATAGCAGTATGTGATTCACGATTGAGTAAAAATGGATGGTTGAATAGCAGTATGTGATTCCCATCTGATGACTAAATTATTCAATACATCAGTTAATGTTGACTTAATTAATCCCAAACGCGTGATACGTCAAGATGAGTCATATACTCGTGTTATTGCAGGTTCTTGGAATCAAGTAAAGCGGCGTAGTACAATAGAATGAGTAATTACGTAGGGGTTTGCAAGCTGTTTCTTGATATGAATTAAAATTCAAATCTAAATTAAAGAACGTTGACTTGACTCGTTTAATCAAGTGTTGGTCATGAAAAAAAATATCTTCCAGGACGTAAGTTTTGGTCAAATCCATCCATGTCCTGTGGGCGCCATATATATTTCAATTTCAGCCCCCTCATCGATGATGGTAACTATCCTTAGTCGTTTTCAAATGAATTATGTCATATGGAATTGATTTAATTTATTAATTAAGCACTTTGCACAGCCCCTATTCGTTGCTTTTGTCTACAGCACATCCACCAATAAAAAAAACAGCATTTGTGGACTTGTATGTAACGTTGAAAAGAATACACCACGAATCAAACATGCTTCCACGTTATTATCATTAATTTAACGAGTATAATAATGGCGAATGTGATCACTTCGTTATATTAATTTGATTACCTTAGTTGCCACTCATCAAAAAGATCCGTTTGGTATCTAATTTTGATAAAAAAAGAAGGGCCTATCATGATTCATGCATGCTTTCGGCTCATAGCTGATCAAGTGGAAATAATGACACTTTTTTTTAAACTGGATTAAGATTTTAAATCTTGTAAATGCCAAAATTTACTACACTAGAAAAGCCTCCTCCAATTTGAACCTAATTAGTGACTAGATTTACATTGACTGATTATACTGAATTACAGTTATTCATGACTTTAATTTCGTGAGATATTTTAATTCTTAAACAGAACTATATATACAGTGCTTTTATAGATTTAAGATCCCAAGAATCCGTGATTATTTCAATGTCGCACTCGTCTGTCGTCATGACATGACTCTCTCTCTCTCTCTGATTTAATTTATTATCAATTTTTACTTTGTTTAAATCATATTTATGACATTTTTTAAAAATAATTAAATATCAATTGCCACTGTAGAAGAGAACATCAAAAGTATCTTACAGAAAAGTTTGAACGATTTTTTCGAACATAGTACTTCACTAAATTATAATTCTTAATTAGAATGATATAATATATGTATATAGCTACCATTGATATCCGAAGAAGAAAATAAAAATAGACTTTTATAACACGTCAACTTCACTATGTGTTGGTGTTCATCATGCATGACATCTATATATATAATGCTAGGATGACATATGTTAAAAAGATACGTCATTTATGTAAAAATCCTTATTATGACGAATTGAACTCAGAATTCCATTGAGGAATTAGCCTATAACTGATAGCGACTCAACTTAGCAAATAGCATAAAATATAATTGTTGCATGCACAGCATATAATAAAAATTAAAATCCAGAAAATCTGTGCCTCTTGTATCAGTATATTATATTTGATTAAAATTGTTTAATCTATGTATTTTGATAATCAAGGTACATTATTGCTCGTAGAATCTTCTAGAGTTTGGAACTAAACTTATAAATAAATAATGAGGCGGCTATGAGATCAAATTACGGAGTTTTACATCAATTACTGTTTATTATATTAGTTTAGGAGATTCCTGTAACATTCCATGTTTTAGTTGGGATGCGCGTCTTCTTTGTGCTTAATAAAGCATATTTTCAACGTTGACTGATCAGAGAATTGATCAAAGTCACACAAGTTTGACATTTTTTACCTTCAAAGTTATTTAAGTTTGACGCAAGTCTATCAAAGTAATTTAGTTAAGTTATTATTGGAAGTGTCAAGTCTCTAAATCACCTGAGAATTTTTAAAAAACAAAAAGCACAAGACAGAAGTGGAGAAAATATTAGAATGTATTATCTAAATCACACACACACATATATATATGGATCCTTAAAACACAACTAATGTCAGCTAAACAGAGAGAGAGAGAGAGAGAGAGAGAGAGTTTTATATAAACTTTTAGAAATTGGTGGAGTGAGGACCTATGTACTGCTAACCTTTCCTCTTTGATGATGATTTAACCATGAAATGCATTTGTAACTTATGAAGTAAGACCCTTAGCTTATATATAGTTCAGTGGCACTAACTAATTCATAAATAAAGATATTAGCTGATTATTGTAAGAGGTATAGTTATTAAATGATCACGCGTGATGCCATACGGAATGTATATAAGACGAAGTTAATATTGGGTAGGGAAGGTGTACAGGGAAGTTGAAAATGATGGGTGGTTAATGTGCCCCCACTATATCCCTCATCCTACTCATTAGCTACTCGGCAGTGACACGGATCCAACTTTGTTACACCCACACCAGCACACATCTCTCTCTCACACACACACGCGCGCGCAGAGATGGATGATGAGGATAAGTTATGGAAGGGAGGGCTGGGTCAAAAAAAAGCCCTAGCCTAGAACTGTGGATGCTGCTGAAAGTGTCGACGCAGGACGAGGGAGTCCAAAACAACAGCACCAAGCATATACATTTATATACAGAAACTGTATGCTGGGGAAAGCTGGCAGGCAGGCAGGCAGGCTTAGCCATCCATCATTGGCAAATGAGAGAGAGGTTTTAAGGTCGTACGACCAACGTTGCCATCATTATCCTCCAACTCATTGTCTTTTGCGCAGCCCATGTGAATATCTCTGCATAAAGCTCTCCCTCCAGCTATCTCCCTCGTCTCTTCTGCCTTCCAACTGTCCCTCGTCTCTTTCACACTTCCACACTTCCACCCATTCATTCATAATTAACTGTGTATTGTGCAGTAAATATGAGATTTTTACTTCATGATCCATCGCGTAATGCGTTAATAAAACCATTTGGAAATGTGGTGAAAATGTATTTTTACGTATATAAAGATAAATATGTGAAAAACGATTATCTTATTTTATAAAAAACACTGTTAAACGGACTTTTGAAGGTCATGAACGTGTTGACAAACATATCAAATAACTTTGCCGAGGAGGGTTGATCCGACTGGTTGACAAGAGGAAGGTAAGACACCGTATACCCACCAGGTCTTGGGCTGGGCAACCTTGGATTAGTCTGGGTCTAAAAGGATCCGGGATACTGGGGGAGTTTTCCCTCCCTCAAAAAAAAACATATCAAATAACTTCGTTTCCTGTATGTGGCACGTCAACCTGACACTGAGATCATTGTTGCATTCTGCCATAGTATTATAAAAAATAGGTTTTTCTCTCTCTCTTGGTGATGGATAACATTTTTTATCATGTTCCCACTGACTCGGGAACCATCTCGGAGCTTTCTGTATTAGCCATGCTGTTGCTAATTCTCTGCCTAATGCTAGGGTCCGCGTGCATAATTGTCAACTTGAATTGGCCTTCCCCTTTGAAATTATACGAGGGACGCCACTCACACAGTAAATGCGAAACATGATCCATATCTACTCACACAAACAGAGACTAAATAATGTTCCCTTTTTTCCATCCACAGTAATAACTTGTATTGCTCAGATATGTGTGTTCTCTTTCTGCTACAGCCTCGGTTTCAAAGGTTTCTTTCTGTAGGGAACGAAGCGCCCTAATAAATCTGTCTAGATACATTATGCAGTGTATTTGAAAAGACATGAACAAGAAACATTGAAACACATGTAACAAAATCTTGCATTTGTTATTACACACTGTATATACACTAATATATATAACATTGAAACACATTACACACTGTAATGTGCGGCATATATACGGATATATATCCACCCAGAAAAGCAGGTTTGGCACTCACAAATATTGAATGGAAATAAACTTCAATCTTTATATGGGGCTCGCATGGGATGGGAGGGCCAGCAGACCCACCTGCTCTTGCACTAATTTCATTATTTAATCATCATTATTGAAGCAAGCTGTATAAAAAAAGGCATTAAATGAGCAGTGTTTACGTACGTAACGTGTCACTCATTCGTGAGTCCTGACCTAGACACCAATCAAAATTTGTCTCTATCATTCACCATCCCTGACGTGTTCTTCCTTGGGAACAACTCTCTCTTCGTTAGATATATACTTTTCAGATTTCAAATTATGTTGGAGTCTGACTTGGGGTCATGGACATGACTCCAGGCACGTGACCCTCAGAATTAATATTGTACGAACTACGTACTTGCATCATATATAGAAACAGATTTTTATTTACACACCAATTAATGTGCTCGCAGTAATTATATATGTACATGATATACTGAATTGAAAGGAAAAATATACTGCGCTGCATGCAAATATAGAAATAATCAAGAAAAAAATATGTTTCTAAGTACATAACAATCTGATTGTTTAACCTCGAAATTGTTTGCTTGTGAAAAGTGGAAAAATTGAGTCATATATTTATACGAGAATAACATAAAATTGGTGAATAAATATGAGTGATTTAGATAATACATTCTAATATGTTCTCTACTTCTCTACTAGGACAAAGTGTGGAGGGATATATAACGGTAATAAAGATTGCTAAATAAATATGTAATTCCAAAAAAGAGAGAATACCAAAAGAAGGAATAACAATGGAAGGAGGGCGTAACGAGGAGTGAATGTGATTATGTTAGCCATTCAATCAACTGAAAGAGATAATATATACATATATGAAATGCGTGCCAGCTCATGATGGTGGGCTTGTGTTTTCCAAAATGTTGCTGTTTCCTCTTCTCCGCAGCAGTATTATATATTTAGTTATGCATAAGTGGATTCCATTTTACACAAATGTTTGAATAAGAACTGTGCCTGCTAAACATAACGTTACACCCAGTCCTTGGATAAATTTCACATATTTTAAACATAATTTTGTGATGAAAAAATTTTTCTATTTAAAAAACTATCAAATTGGGGGCACGGTTGCAACTACTCCATATAATTATTTCAAACACACACACACACACACATATCACACTTTAGCGTTAAATCTGTCTAATCTTCTCAAATGATTGGAATTACCAAGACATGAGAGCAAAGTCTCCTCCTCCCACCAAATAAGCAAGTATGATGCTATGTTTTCAGGTATTTAATTCAAGAGTCAGTGACTTTCTTAAAAAAATCATGAAAGAGGTGCTTTTCTAATGGTTAGTAGTATTCTTTTGAGGAGTATTATAATATTTCTATTAATCACCAACAAAACTGTTGCTAATGGCCCTGCGTTCTATAGCACTTATACTTGTTTTGGCATGTTTCTCAGTATCAATTATTGGCCTCTTCAATGGCCTGAGAGGTTACAGTGGCTTCTGATTCATTCTAAGTAATTATATATATAGTGGAGTGTGTTTGTGTGAGTAAGATACATTGATCTTCCCTCTATTTTTTCTTAAAAAGATAATTCCAAACACGCATGTTAAGAAAACTCGATGGGATAGAAATTTGATGTGATGAGAGAGATAAATGCGTCATTAACTTGAAATAATTCACGTTTATTCTTCAGATCTTATTAATTTTGATACTATGTTGTTGTAAATTATTTATCTCAATATTATCATATCTAATTATTTAAACTTCTTTAAATTGGAGATAGAGTAAACAATTAGACTACAAGCAATAATGAAAATTTGCAATCAGATCCTAAATAAAAAAATTTAATGAACAAAATGTCTTAAAGATTCACGAAATGACCATAAAGCCCTAGGAGTAGCTGTTGAGGTTGTTATTAACAACCTTACCAACTTTCATTAGCAGCCTCAATAGCTACTCTTGATATCTTATGGTAATTTTATGAAACTTTGAGATATTTCATTCATTAATTCTCCTATTTAGGATTTGATTGTAATTTTATGAAAAGAAGGTTTTTAGTATAATTTCGATAATACGAAAGGAAGCGATTTTACCTTTTTTTTTTTCAGGAAATGACGGGTTTCTATGCGAAGTCAACCAATCTTTTCACGAGACTCTCTGGTCAGTAACATGGTGCTGTTTGTGATATTAGTTTTTTTTTTTTGCCATGGATGTTAATATATTATTATATAACATGGAATTTTTTGGGAATATGCATTCATATACCAAAAAAAAGGTCTGACTTGGCATCCATCCATCTCCTGGAGGCAGATATTTATTTGTTTATTCGTCTTTTCCGTAAACCCGATTAAGGCTTTTGATTTATTAGACGCACGAGGCAAGTGTAAAGCGATACGCGTACATGGCTACATGCTTCATAACCATAAACACACTCATCGTGTCATATCGTATGTATGTATCATGCGTTCGATATAAAAATATCTAATCTTTTGAAGGTACCGACGCATATATCATCTACAGACCATTAAAATATCACCAGACCATGATCTTGTTCCTATGATAATATATGTGAAAAATCAGATTCTAACAGCATAAAATCATCCCAGCAGAAGCATGTGCATGAATCAAAGGCTGCACCTAAGTATCAACATCAAATGGGAATATTATATATATGCGCTTCTAATAAATCAAACATGGAAGGGCTCGCGATTAATGTTTCTTTTATCTGGATTTAGAATATGTTCTTACACGTACATATGATACATATATTATGTATCGATGTGACTTTAAGTGTCGCTGCTGATCGATCCATCCACAGAAACAGCTAGACCTACTCGAATATGCGTAAGCTAGCTAGCTATACAGCTTTATAACTGAAGTGAACGGTCTAAGATCATCACGTTTCATCAAGTTGATGATCCATATAACAGTCGTCGATCCATAGCCATCGATCTCAAATTTTCACTTTTCTTTTTTTTATGTTCCTCTGAAAAAGATTTAATTTTGATGATAATATCTGTGAGGATAATTTCACTATTTTTTTTTTTGTCGCGTGCATGGATAGATAAATGGATGCAGCTAGCTAGAGTCAGAAAAGTGGTGCTGTAAATTTGACCCTTTCCAGCTTGTTGCAGGTGAAACTTCGTAGTAAGAAGCGAATCCAGCTATAATTGTGTTACTAATGAGTCAAAAATTGTGATCCCTTTTGTCCACTCGAATAGCATCATCACAACCAGAAAACAAAAAACCAAATGGCATCATAAATACCCCATTGAATTGAATTTCCAGACTGTTAGATATTTATATGTATCATTATTGCCCAGATATTTAAGATCACAATCTTTTATTAAGATCTTGAGTCTTGATTTTCATTGATTTTTACCAAGAACACTCGCCTTCATCTGATTAATTAGCCTACTAATTACTTCTCTCTCTCTCTCTCTGACATCACCATCAATGAGAATAACCCACCTTTTTTTTGCTTTAATTGGATTATAATTCTGGTCATTTCTCTTGCTAAATGCATAGCAGTTAAACCAGGGAGGTAAATTTCCTTCTTATCATTTTATTCTAACACCTGAGAATAACATTAATTTGTCTAGTTCGATATTAAATAACAAAGTGATTTTTTACCGTGTGTGGGCCGCCCCCACCGGGTTTTGGTTTAACTAATCAGGAAGGCTTGGTGGTTAATCTGATACAGATACATGTTTGCTGTCAAAAGAAAGCTACATGTGATGATATAACAAGACGCCCTATCACTATCAGCATCACAGCCCCTATTGACGTGCAAGAATTCAAAACCGTACCCTCAAAACCTTCCACTTTTATCTCATCGCTTTTTCTTTCTGTTACTTCACGGGGTGGTTAAGAAATTAAGAAGAGGATGAACAAAAAAACCTGTGTGGTTGTCCAAAATAACCAGAATCAATGTCAATTAAAGTGAACATAATATTGATGAATGATCATGTGTTAGCCATAATATAAGCATTAACTTTTTTACATTTCTACCGTGCAATCAATAAACTCTTCTTGCATCATTTACTCGAAAAAAGAAACTCTGCTTGCATCATTTACTCGAAAAAAAACTCTGGCTTGCATCATTTACTCGAGAAAAAAAACTCTGCCCGCATCACTTGAATAAGGACATTTTAACTTCATGAACGGAGGGCAAGTCTCTCTCTCTGTTTTTTTTTTTTTTTGTAAATTGAAGAGGTAGTCACCAGTAACATGAGGTAACAAGAGAGGTCCAAATCCAATCCGTAACATAAGATTCTTTATGCTAGCTATTAAGTCATAAATGGCAATTCCACAAGTTTTAAATGAGCTGCTCATCACTGTGCTAGCAGCCGAGAGTCCCATGTATCTAGAAAAAGGAGGCCACATCACCACAACAGGGCACTTCTTCAAGTTAATTTTTTTAAACTCATTATCGGTGTCTTTAATGCCACGTCAGCAGAAAAAGCAGACTCGACTCAACCAATTGTACCCATAAAAAAACCAAGCGAACCGGTCCTAAAGTGTTTACATTAGTTCCGGTGCCTTGCAGCAGTACAATCCACACGCATCCTGTGCGTCTTGTAGTACTGTATCGTTATCGTATGATGACATTTTGTTCCGAATGTATTTTAATGCAATACAGTTATATTTAGATAAATGTTGGATTCAGAATGCGTTTATTTTACTAAAAATGAGTTTTTTGCTATTTTGAGAAAATGAGTTACCAAATGTCAAATTTTACAAGTTAACGAACTTTTAGATCTAAAATGTCTTTTGGGCCAAAAAATGTTTCCGAAGCACGCACTGAATTAGCTAATTGCCAGCATCTTGTGTGTTGAGCAAGCTGGTTGAACAAATTTCGCGTCCACCAGTTAGTTAAAAAAGACGGAGACACCACTTCCTCCTTCTTTCGATTAAATATTCCATTTCCAAGTTATTTCTTTTTCCTTCACCAAAAAATAGCCATTATTAAATTTGCAACTAGGCGCCCAACAGTCCTCTCGAGGACCTATAAATACATTTGCCTCCCTGCCCTTCTTCATAACACACTCATTCTTCTTCATCTCCCTCATCTTATTACATACCAAACAACTAAATATGGCACAGAGCTTTCGCATGGCCGTTGCCGTTCTAGGTATTCCTTCTTCGTTCATTTCTTCGTAGTAGTAGAATATAATCATTATACAGCACTTCTTATATAGACACACATACACAAGCGAGTCTTCAACAGAAAAGTGACTCTCTTTCTGTTTCTTCCCTCTTGTTTTATGCAGGAAATGTTGCTTCAGTATCCCTCTATGCTGCTCCAATGTATGTTATAAACTTTCCTTGCAATTACTACTCCTCCATATATAGCTGCTTTGTCCTCTCTCGATCTTTTGCAGAGACGAGTAAATCTATATAATCATACTGATGGAAAAGCTTTTCACGGTTTCTTTACACAGGGTTACTTTTAAAAGGGTGATAAAGAAGAAAAGTACTGAGGAGTTTTCATGTCTTCCTTACATCGTCGCACTCCTGAACTGTCTCCTTTTCACTTGGTATGGCATGCCTGTTGTAAGTAACAAATGGGAAAACTTCCCTCTGGTTACAGTCAATGGCGTTGGGGTTGTTCTTGAGCTCTCTTACGTTCTCATCTACTTCTGGTATGCTTCCGCAAAAGGAAAGGTAAATAAATTATATACACTGGCTCAAACTTGTTCCTTTGTTCATCTGTGCAAACGAAAATGCACAGATTTCGTTGAACCAGCTAGTATCTGCCAGGCTACAAACAAAATAACTTGCATGCAAGAAAAAAAAAATTGAGGCTTACCAAGAACATAGTGCAGATATATAACTCGCTATATTAACTTGCAGGTGAAGGTAGCTTTGACGGCGATACCAGTTATTGTAGTGTTTTTCGTAATCGCTATCGTCTCAACTATGGCCTTCCATGATAATCGTCACCGGAAGCTTCTTGTGGGTAGCATTGGCCTCGGTGTTGCCGTCGCAATGTACGGATCTCCTCTCGTTGTCATGGTAAAGTCATCAAATATCATAGTCCGTAGTCATTACAGTCGTCTTCTTTAGCGAGGCCATTAGAAATGGGGGGTTACGTTATTCATAATACCCAATGTCGATTCCAATTTGCAGAAGAAAGTTATACAAACCAAGAGCGTGGAGTTCATGCCATTGCCATTATCGTTGTGCTCGTTCTTGGCCGGCGCCCTCTGGCTTACTTACGGACTTATGATCCGTGATATATTCGTTGCGGTTAGTATATATCCTAGTCTCTCTTGCTCATGGTTTCATAAAATTTAGTAACCCATATGAAGTAGAAGTAGAAGTAGAAGAAGAAGGTTGAGCATATTGTTGATTTAACATTCTTCACATTCACAATAACTTTTGACAGGGACCAAGCGCGGTTGGTGTTCCCTTGGCCATTCTGCAACTTGTACTCTACTGCAAGTACCGGAAAAGAAAAGCTGCAGAAGAACCAAGCAAGCCGAACCTGGAAAAGGGTGGTGTGGTAGCAGTACAGGAAGGCTCAGAAATGGTAGATTTGGAGAAAGGAGAATCAGAGATGAAGATGACAAATGACCCAAGCAAGATTATCAACTCCTGATCATCAACGACGATGACGAAGGCTAAAGATCAGTTCAGGAAATTTTGGCCAGATTTTGGGTTTCATGTCTTGGTCGAAGATAAAAAAAATATCATCTTTATTATTTTTTTCCAGATCTAGTTTGGTCAGCTAGTACTTTTCATGTTTGTATTTAGCCCATAAATTCAGTGTACTTTCACACATAAGAGGGCCATGATGCTTTTGTCTCCCTGGGGAGAATCGGTTCGATTTTGCCGCCCAGCTCTAGTTTCCAACGCATGACTTGCTTGTATTAGGGAGTATACTTGCCAAATAATATCAATGACATTCAAAAATTCGACACTTCTCAATCTTCTGCCACCTTTTTTTTAATTACATGCTTTAGTTGTTTTGGTTACACGCAATCCATCGAGCAATATTATTATATGTAGCTTCATATATACACAAATTAACTCTAACAACAAAATCAGATATGGGGACGATAATGATTCTGCAAGCCATCATTAAAATATTGGTATGGAGTTTATGATGACCGCATTTCAGAATACGAGAGGATTGAGGATTTAATTGATGAAGCGGCCTAATTCGCATGCAGCAACCAATAGCAACCTACAAGTCACCAACAATTCTGTCACCAAACATTCATGAACAGTACTTCTTTGTCATGCCTCTCTCCCTCTCCCTCTCCCTCTCTCTTCTGCGTGTGACATAAACGACGAGACTAAGGGTTGGGGCCTTGGAGTTGGCTTACTTTCCCTGCGTTTTTCCCTTCACCAGAACCATTAATTTCAACCGTTTAATGTCTTTTAGAGTTATTATTAATATGATTCTATGTAAAAAATATTTAAATAAATTTAAACTGTTGATTTTGATATAAATAATTTACAGTGAGAGGAGGAAATGTAAAAATATGATAATAAATATTTTCATAACAGTATATGTTTATACGTAAACTGCTGAAATTGTTTTTAAGGATTGTTTTAATTAAATATGAAATCAACGGTGGCGAAGGGAAAGGCGATGGAAGGAAAAGGAGACACCCACTTGACGTTGAGCAGTGAGTTTTGAAATTTTTGAATTGTGTGAAGTGGGTGGTGGATAGAATAAATGTTGATCCGCCATCATCCTTCCAAGTTCCAGCTACTTGCCTTGGGCTTTCTCCCAGAGGAATTATATATTGATGAAAGCATTCCATATTCTCCTCTAAAGCTGTGGTTCTAGTGCCATACGGAGGATTAAGAATATGTACATCCATCCAACACATCTGGGTTGGGTTTATGATTCCCAATGACACTGGTTTTACTTTCATAGATAGCTGTATTGACTATGAGTTCATGTTCCTCTATGTTGCTACCGTATACATCACAGAAAAAAAAAACCTGCTTAGCAAACCCTAGTTGATCTTGATGGGTCTATCGGATGGGATTTGTGAAACAGTGTATTGCACAAGAGTTCACATCTTTCGTTTATACTCTTCCATAAAACCGAATATTGTACATCTATAAGAAAAGAATATTGCACATATGTAACTAATTTTAGATAGAAGTCGGAGAACAATAGTTGCTCCATCGTACAGTTCCTCCTCAGGATTTGATAGAGCAGATGGGATCTGTCGTCCACTAGCTAATCCGCTTTTCTTCTTTTTTTTCCCCGTCATATAAGCAGCTTCTCTGCACCCCTCTCCAAATCCAAAAGAATAACTTAGCTCACACTTGAGAAAAATATCCCTGATGATCGCTTGGCCTGATAATTGAGATATTTTTAGGAATGAAAAATTTAACATTAAAAATTTGAAAGTTTTCCTTCTACATGGGAATGAACAACCTTTTCACATGGCCGTGTAATTTTTGGGGGGGGGGGCGTGGACACACTGGACAATGACACCTGGGGGTATTGCAAGGATCACATAGACACAGTAGTACATTGCCCTTCTCGAACAGTGAACTTCTCGAACGACGACATGGACTGTCAAAAGTTTTTTCCCTGCCTTGCGTCTTGGTTCGTTCATTCACGCTTGGGTCTGATTCTCTGTGAAGCGCGTCATCCCAATCATTCCTTTGTCGTTTGTATCACAGTCCCGTCCTTCCAATCTTGATAGTGAGGCGGTCTCATGAATTGCGCGTTTGGAGTCCCAATCCTTGCTCCACGCAGCTGCCCAATCTTCTGATAGCTTGGATTCACATCCCTTACCAACAAAGTTCCAATCTTCCAGCTGTTTTCTGCTGCCACCACCCTCGATCTTCTCACCAAGATTGGCACCTCATTGTCCTATTATCATATCCTTGTCCCCATTAAATTGCATTACCACCGACTTCACAAACCCCTATAACATGTTTCCCAATCCACCATGTTCTTCATACTTCAATCCAAGCAACAGAAACAAATAAAAGCAAGCAAAGCAGATCGGATCCACCTTAATAGGAGGCCAGAAAGGGATTTTTTTAGAATTAAAAAACGATATTGTAATTGGCACTCCCTCTTTCTTGTTCATCATCAACGTGAGAGATGTGCGAGTCCAGCCCAAGCTAAATGGGTTATACAGGCGGTCCATTATTGCAAGTGAGTTCCAGTGCCGCCACGTGGTGCAGCTTAAAACGGGAACTCGGAACTCCATGCACGACGCCACTTGTCACTCCCTTCCGTTCCGTAAACCCACCGCCTTCTCACTTCTCCATCATCCTCGAGCGAACGAAAGCACCGTTTCTTATCGCGCTGGGAATTTCTGATCGGAATGGTGAAGCTCGCATCGGCACGAGATTTCCGGACCTATGGACCTGGCATGACCCGGAACCGCTACGAGTATATCAATGCGGGTCTCTATGTGTTTGCTGCCGCAGTACTCACTTGCGGGTTTGCCGCTCAGTTCTCATCCGAGCCCAAATCCGGTCTCGTCCTCCTCCTCATTGCCTTCGCCCTCATCTTCATCGTTAATTTCCACGATCTCATCGCACATCTCGCCGGAATCGATTTCCTGCTAACCTTGATGGAGTTCGATCCTCAGCTCGCTCTTGTCGAGTGTGGAGCTTCAACAACTCAGGCCGTGGGTTCACTTCTCTCCTTCATAGGGATTTTCTTCATCTTCGCTCAGGTGAAAAGTTTGTCTCAAATATTTTATTCAAAATAATTTTTTTTTCCTTACAATTCCTCAGGGTGACTGAGGCATAAACATATCGGTCGACCGGTGGACCCACTAGAATGACTAAACTACAGTGTGTTTCTCCTCTAACACGTCTCGTTGAAATTGAAACGATAGCCTAATCGTGAACACTTGATATGTAATTGGGTATTGATAGTTTGTGAAATTTACACTTGTTGATGTTAAGTGTGGTGTTTATTATTGCACAAAATGAAGGAGGAGCAAGGCTGGGGTTACTTCAAATTGGAGAGGCATGCTCTGAACTTGATATTGGCGGGGCCTGTGTTATGGGTGGTAGGATCGATCCACAATTCTTGCCAAATCTATGAGAGAGCGGACGGCCATGTTCAAATCTTGCAGCAAAGCGTGCACATCCCATTTCTGATGGGAAGTTTGCTGTTCTTACTTGCTGCTATTCTCAATTATTATGAGCAGTCCGGTGTGATCCGCCATGGCCTCCACTTGCTTGTAAGCAGCCTTCTATCAATAATTCTTGTTCCTTCATTTTCTTATCGCTTGATATCTCTACTGTCTGGCAAATCATGCGTTATGAAGATACAGAAGTCCAGAGTATTTGATTCAAATTTCGAAGGCAGTGTGACATATTGAGAAAAGACCAAAACAACAAATTTGATGCTGAATTGGGATGCTTATGATTCACTGTTTGTCCCCAGAACGATAAATCCATTGATAAAAAGCACTAATAGGCCAGCTAACTTTTTAAAGACCAGGTTGCACATTTAATGTGGATACAAGTGTCCACTGAGGCAGGCAGGCAGCCATAAATTCTTGTCCTTGTACGAGCTTTTGGCTGAATTGTATTGAAGAACACTGAGTTGGGTCGCTGGGTGATTTGGTCTAATTCGTTTCATGAACAAACTTCAGATTGTAGTTAATCATATCAGACATATGAATCAAGTTGAACCACAGGATAAAAAATGCAGATGTTGAAACAGCCAGTTTCTAGTTTCTAATTACATGATGATTAGTAATTGATGGTAACTTGAGGGATGCTGTATAGATATATTTTGATGATTTTTTGGTTAATGATGTTGGATGCAGGGTGGTGGTTGGGTGTGGCTTGGGATGTTTGGAAGCATATTGCTGTTCATGGGTGGATTGACAAATGTAGTGAAAGTGTTCAAGATGCATCAAACCGATGGGTTGAGGCTGGAAAAGCTGCGAGGTGGGGCACAGGAGCGACTAATGAGCGAGAGGGAAGGATGGGTGCCTCTGATTCTGGAAGATCAGAGGAGAAGTAGGCTTCATGTGGAAGACGCCAAAATGGTGGAACCTGCTCCTACCCCTTACAAGGACGTTCTTGTTGGCCACACTAGCACCACTCCATGATGCTGCGGCTGCCTCTAGCTCACCGCTTATTACCACTTCCTCTTTTTATTTGTTTTTTTCTCCACATTTGTTTCACTCACCCTCTTGTAACCGATCGATGTTACATACTTACCATATAGTCATGTAGAGCATTACTTGCAATTAATAATAGCTCGTAACTAATGTTGCCTTTGCGTAGCGTGATGCACCAGTTTTCTGTTTATGTTCCAAGGGCTAAAGTCTATGCAAATTGCAGAGAGCCAAATAGAATGTGGAGACCGGAGACTAGAGGCGTGCTCTTAAAAATTAATTTATTTGTTGGAAGTATTTAAACTAAATATAGACTTCTTGAATTTAAAAGAAATTTAGACTAGATTCATGAAAATTGAATAATTCAAAGCAGATTTATACTTAGCTTTATATGCTCAATATATATTTTCAACCAAGTAACCAAAACGTGAATTTTAAGTTAATGGTAATATTAATAAAAAAAATCTTTATAAAGCAAATAATTAAAAAAAGCACGTGACTTGATTTGATTTGTTAGAGGAAAATAATTGTAGAAAATTCACACGTCAATATTAATTCACACAAAATCATGCAGAAAATTTTAGGGACTTGTCTCATACTCTATATATTTTAAAAACATGAGAGATTATGATTATATTTAATTATATTTTAAGCTAGAAAATTTCAATTAAAAACAGTTGAATTGCTTAAATTTTAACTTGGGTTGCTGAATTTAATAAATAATTAATCAGGCTGTCCGACACAATTAAAGATATAAAAATTATGTTAAATTAATTACCTCTATACCTTTTATTTATTAAAAACTAAAAATAATATTGTTTTTATTTTTGAAAAAACGATACTCTCATCTTACACGGATACGAAGGAAGCTTCTTTATATATATATTTATATATATATATATATTTGTGTTATGCTCCTTTTACCACCACAATCATCTTCACCTTCCTGGTTTGTGTTCGATTCTATGCACCTCTTTGAAATGGAGTGGGGGGAGACTTCTTGTCCCTCTCAAACCCTAGCTATCGTTATCATTTCACCATCACCTTTCAATCTCTAATGGCACCTTCTTGTGGCGAAAAGGGTGGCAACCGTTTCTCTTTTTCCAGCCATATTCATCCTATAATTGCAGACATGCCAATACTCATACTCTGAATTCTGTGTTGGTTCTTGGGCAGAAAAAGTATCCGTGAGCTATGTTTGGATAGCGTGAAGGTAGGTTAGGGCACAACCATATATACAACACAGTGTTCTAACTCTTTTTGCTTTCTATGTGGAACAATAGCCAGAGAGATGCAAGATTGAATAAAAAAAAGAGAAAATGTTTCGTAACCTAAAATCCATGATGATATTGTTACTCTCATTTCTTTAAGTGTCGTCCCATGTTTTAGTTTTTACCTTTATGCTATTCTTATTGTATTGAAATTGCCTTTCAACATTCTTTTTAAATTGTCCACTAAAAAATAAAAGAGTTCATTTTCACATGTTCATCTTGAAGTATACACCATTTTCCATGCCAACCCACATCAAACAAATCATTATTCATTATAACATGATGTCAGGGATTAATCAAATGCAGGAAAAAAAATATAGATGGATTTGATATCATGCAATATGAAAAACATTGATATAGGAAAATCACGGGACTAACCCTAAATCTAATAAAATATAATCATAGGATCTCATATACGAGTATGATATATTATTAACACTTAATCATATTAAATTTCAACTTAAAAATATTTTATCATGACAGAAAGTAAAGCCTCTTACTACTTAGAGCCACCATGTTAGCCCACT
>JANTPZ010141899.1:0-21822 GCA_025593235.1 Vachellia pachyceras | reverse complement strand
TAGGCTCATGTTCACATAATGAAATGCTGCGTGCTCAATGTTTTGTGTAATGTACTTATGGCCATAGTAAAAATAAAAACAGAGCTTCATTCATTCATACATGCTTCACATAATCTAGTAAAGCACTATAGCAAATCAATGCACAACATAAACATCACACACATACAAGTAAGTAAGTTCACTACCTTTTATATTTTGCCTCCTCCTTAAGTACCTTGATCTTCTAACCATAGCTTTTCCTTTGTCACTTTATGGCCCTAGGGAATTAATAGCATAATTAGAGCCATGAAAAGTGAATGCCCAATGGGCCACATTAGCCCTAAAGGCTTATTTTTTACCCTTGGAGTTCCTACAAATTACATTTGGTTACTTTCTCTCTTAATTCTATAGTAACAAAAGCTGTCAGCATGTTGATTAGACTTTGACAAGATCATCCCCTACTACGGATGGAAAAAAGGGAGAGAGGAAGTCAGAGGAGAAGTAAGTCGTCGAGTACTACATAATTTTTGTTAATGGTTGTACATATTGGGTAACAAACTGGCAAGTTAACAAATGTGATTTGATCCATACAACTTGTTTGTAATTGTTTGTTGGTAATGACACTAATAACTCAAATGTTTACCGTTATTTCCTTTAAATTGTAAGAGTTTTGTACCTTTCTTGCCAAATTGAGAGAGACATATTTCCAAAGCTCAGGTCTGATTCGAATGTTGCTCCCCACTCTTGAGTTTCAACTTCCAGGAGGGGTGTGTGTCATTCGATACCGTGCTTTAAAGGTGGTCTATAATTGACACTTTATATACTATGTCTTAATCCTTCGGTGTAGAAGGTGTTTCATAGTGCAATAGAATGATTACTTGGAATGAATAACAATTCTCATTTGCATTGGAATGAATCACAGTTCCGATTCAAATGATGACCCCTCCCCGATTTCCAGGACATCACCTTCTACATCGTTTTTACTGACTACGGCTTAGATGACAACTTTAAAAGCATCCAAGTGAGCTTTATTAACATTGGAATGAACATAATTCACATTTTTGATAACAATGGTTTAGAAAGTCTCACAAAGTGTTAATGTTGGATCCATTCGGATGATGTCCAGAAATCATTCGAATGTTTGTGTGATTAATACAACAAAATATACATCAGTGATGACTGGTAACTAATTTAACCCAACATGACGACTGGTAACTAAACAACAAACTATACATCTTTATCTATTCTTTTCCTCCGACATCGCCTTTTCATTTTCTTGACCAGCAGCAGTGACAACTTGGTCAATGATAAGGTCACTTGGCTCTGGAGAAGATCCTATGGTATTATCAGATAGTGATGCATGACATGAAGAATTAGGTGGAGATGGTAGTTTGGGAGATATGTCATGTGTGAATGGATGAGGAACGGGATCAATATGAGGAGATGAGATAGGAGCAGAGACAGTTATGCAGGCTGGTTTGGAGAGGATGGTTGGGGCTCAATTCAGGGGAGGAAAGCTTCAAATGCCTGGACTCTGTCAGATAGTGCCCTCAGCATCTCCATCGTTGCCCTATTGCCCTCCTCAATGAGCTTGACAAGTCGATCCATCTGATGAGTTTGCTATTCCATCATATGTTGGTTGGACGAGAAAATGGTGCCTAGTGCTTCTCGGATAACATTGTTAACAATTCGTTGGATTGAAGGTGGAGGATCAGGAGCTGCAACCCTTATTGACTGCATTCATCCATTAGCTCTGGCCTGCTCCTTTTCCTCTTAACCTTAACCTGTCCTTCTCCATATGTTGTGGGCACAGCCAACCCATCTTTGCTATCTGAGTTCTACCAAATTTGGGAACTTCAACAACCTCATCCCCTCATTCCAAGTACCAGATTTTGTTGCTTTTCAGAAACAAGGATACTATTTGAGGCAATGGGAGAGAAACTGAAGAAATTGCATTCACTATCCATAGAAGCAGTTGCTTCATTATCAAAACCCCTAGATTCCTTTTATCATTGGCCACAAACAATGCAAAGAGACCATAATCCCTGCGGGTGAAACTTGTGAAGTTATTCCCTTTATTCACAATGCATCTGATGTAAATGTACCATAAGATCCTCCTCTCCTCGGACATGGAGTTAGGCTTAAAAGTTAACCTTTTTGGATTACCCTGAGGCCTTAACACACCTAAAACTTCGTTGTTAGACCTCTGGACAAAACCATCAGATGGAGGCTCCTCTATCCTAAGCCACTGATTAATTTTATTGGCACACAATTCAATTCGTTTGCCCCTAACAATTGTCTCTAACATATACTCCCCATCACCCTCCTTGTCCAGTGCCTCTAATCGCTTCAAATCGCAGTGGATTGTCCTAACTACTTTAGGACTATATGGTAGATGAATCCCAATAAATGGTGCATATTAATTTAAAAAAGTAGATAGGTCCAATTTCAAATCCCTTTCCATATGATCTAAATCAACATAACTGGTAGGGGCAAATTTTCCTTCTAGCAAAATACCCATCAAATAGTGCTTGTCAGCCGGTTGTAGTGCATCAGTCACAAACCCTTCTGGAGGTTGCAATTCTTCTTTACTTGCATCCACTTGTATTGAAGATTCGAATGCATCTTATTTCTATAGCTCTGATGCCTCCTCACTTACTCCAGTATTTTGTGTTCCTGGTATTGTAGGCGATTCCACATCCTGCACTCCAATCTACGGCATGATCTCCGCTTCCTCCACTTCAGTGTCCTTCAAGTTTCACGCACAAGCTTCTCCGCTATGCTCTCCTCTTTGTCAGCAGCAGGGGTAGAGTGCTCTGGAGAAGCGACTACAACCTTCTTCACGGTGGGGGTATATCATCTATTCTGTCGGGATCCGCTGAGGGTGGTGTAATAGAAGATCTGCTCTTTTTCCTTAGAGGTTGAGATGTTGTAGACGGTTCTGCCATTTTTTGCTTTTCTAATCTTTGATATGGAATTTTGAGTTGAGGTCAAAGGGTATTCGATTTGAAGTGCAGTAATCGACGAGATGAAGCGCTGTAATCTTGAATGGAGGAATGTAAGGAATATGAATATAAATCATTTTTCCATAACCTTATACACCATTTATTGAATATACGGTGTAAAAAGTGTTTAGAACAACTTTCATTCATCGGATTGTCCATAGGAGTACCACGTTTCATCCATTCGAATGAGTTGTAACTTCCATTCGAATGAGACCGAATCAACGTTTTAACTTCTAATGAATAAGGTTAGACATTTTACACCATGGTTTAGAAAGGTAACTTTCTACATTGATTTAGAATGGTTTAAGAAAGATTGACTCTAGAAAATTCATTTCAATTTAAATGATATGTATTACTCATTCGAATTTATAGGTTTCTACATTATACACCGTAGGTAAGGCAAAATGTTTAGAAAGACAGACTCCTGAAAAGTCATTTCAACTCGAATGACATAGAGAACTCATTCGAATGTATATGTTTAGCCATTCGGGTGACAAATTTCACTCATTCGAACGGATAATGGTTATACATTCTACACCGTTGAAGATATCTATGGTTTGGAAATAAACATTTCTACATCGTAGGTAAGGTGAAAGGTCTAGAAAGTATGGACCTAGGAAAGTTGATCGTATTCGGATGACATATTTCACTTATTCAAATGGATAACGGTTGTACATTCTACACCGTTGAAGATATCTGCGTTTTGGAAAAAATCATTTCTACACTGTAGGCAAGGTGAAAGGTGTATAAAGTATGGACCGAGGAAAGTCGAACGCATTCGAATGACGCATTTTACTCATTCGAATGTATTTGGTTATACATTCTACACTGTTGAAAATATCTGCGGTTTGGAAATAAACATTTCTATCTCGTAGGGAAGGTGAAAGGTCTAAGTATGACCCGGGAAATTCGATTGCATTTGAATGACACATTTTATTCATTCGAATGTATTCTTTTCCCATCCTACTCCTCGCAAGATGCCCTCGCTTTAGAAAGAGAAACTTTCTACACCAAATGAGGGCATAAAGGTTTGGAATGACTGGATCCTGAAAATTCTTAGACATTCAGATGACACATTTTACTTATTCGAATGGATAACAATTGTACATTCTACACCTTGAAGATATATGCGGTTTGGAAAAAACATTTCTACATAGTAGGCAAGGTGAAAGGTGTATAAAATATGGACCCAAGAAAGTTGAACCCATTCAAATGACACATTTTACTCATTCGAATGTATTCGGTTATACATTCTACACTGTTGAAGATATCTGTGGTTTGGAAATAAACATTTCTACACCGTAGGCAGGGTGAAAGGTATAAGTATGGACCCAGGAAAGTCAATCGCATTCAAATGACACATTTTACTCATTCGAATGTATTCGGTTCTCATCCTACTCCTCGCAAGCTTCCCTCGATTTAGAAAGAGAAACTTTCTAAACTGAATGGAGGACATAATGGTTTGGAATAACTGGATCCTGACAATTCGTAGACATTCGGATGAAACATTTTACTCATTTGAATGGATAACGGTTGTACATGCTACACCCATTTAAGATATCTACCATTTGGGAAAAAAACATTTCTACACAGTAGGCAAGGTGAATGGTTTATAAAGTATGGAGCCAAGAAAGTCAAATGCATTTGAATGACACATTTTACTCATTCGAATGGATAATGGTTATACATTCTACACCGTTGAAAATATCTGCGCTTGATAACATTAATTCGAATGAAGTGAATGTATGTCTCTTCCAAATGATTCTTCCCTATCCTGGCTTACACCATTAAAGATATCAATTCAGTATACATATTGAAAATGTTTTATTCTCCAATGTTGAAACAATAAAGTATAAACTTTCTTACATCAATATTACATCATCTAGAAAATGTAGGTGCATAACTCCCCTATAACCTGTCCTTGTCCCTTCCTCGCATGGGAGGCAACTTATTTCTTTGACTTGATGCAATTACGTTGTCTCACTCGGCCAGAAGATGTGATGTTGTGATCGTGGGTTGTCCAGGCCATGTGAGATAGGAGGTTAGTATGGCAGATCAGTCTGCGTCGAGGATGTACATCTATCACAACGATTTTGGATTGCACGAGCTGAGTTTTGGCTAACATCACTACAGATGGTGTTTTCCCAAGTTCTCTCTCGTTTGGAATAGGAAATCTTGTCTCCACATCAATGTCATGTTGCATAGGATATTCAGCTGCTCCCTTATCGATAACTACTTCTGAGCTCATTCCAGGCTACAAAATGCACGGACAAATTAGTTCAAATGTTCATGACCAATATAAATCACTAAAACAAACAACTATGACAGTGTCTTTTTTACATTATATAATGTGCGACCACTTTCCAAATCAACATGGATGCCCATCCTTTTTGGAGCGCGCTTCTATAAAAGGCCCTTCTACCACATTGTCTTGACGTTTGTTGAGGTTCTTGGAATGGTGTGTCGTAGATGGTTGGAGCTTTACGTTTTCCACTTGTGCCACCAGATGTTTGTGTATGTATACAAGTTGCTCGGTTGTGTCTTGTTTGATGACATATACTGCATTTAGATGTGGATCCTCTTTTTGAGAACTTATCAGTAGAGGTGGATGCAAATCAGATGACATATCACCACATTGTTGTGTTACTTGGTCTCCCCGAGGCTCATGTTCTTTAGCCATTTTCCGCCTTCTGATAGATTCTTCAGTTGGGATCCTAGTTCCTAGGTATCCCTTGAAAGGTACAAATGGTGGTGATTCCATAGGCTGGAACTTCTCAATAGCCCAGAATTTTTTTCCTCTGACAGGTTGATACTTGGTTTTTTAGGAAGATAGATATGTAACTTTATGGAAGAATCTAGATATTTGGGCAACTGGATCTATTTTGGAATGATATAATGCACATATTGCATGCTGACACGGTATTCCAGTGAAGTCCCAAGTCCGACAAGTTCACTGCTTCCTATTAATGAAGACCGTATGCCTATTATCCCTTTCAGTTACCTCATACCCATCATCCCATTATAGAACACACTACAACCCATAGCCAACTTCTTATTGTCCTAAAATAAAGAAAAACTCTTTGGGCCAAAGTTCCCCCTTCACCTACTTAAATTTTTTTCACTGTCTGCCCACTTAGCCATCAATTTGATCCTGATCCCATCAATCATTGCAATAATGGGTAGATACCTCAATTCATCAATCCAGGCATTAAAACTCTCACTTAGATTGTTATCTACAATCCATGACAAACATCTGGTGCTGAAATAAGCTCTGACCCAACATTTTGGAGGATATGAAATTGCTGCTTCTCTACTTAGTGATCCTATGGCTTTTAAGTTATCCTTGAATTGTTCTTCAAAGGTGCTCCATGCACATGAGAAGAACTTCTTCTTCAACTCATTTCCCCTCCATCTTTTACTCCAATTACCATATATATGCCTAGCACATAGTCTATGCTCATCCTCAGGTACGACCTCTACACTGCCACGTGCAAGCCCTGTACATATATAACCGAGAAATTGCAATTATCATTTGAAAGGTCAATTATGAAATTCTTGACATTCAGAATAAATAAATCAAACCTTCTGCATGTCAGACATAATAGAATATGCTGCCTATTTTCCAAATCTAATGATCTCTGCAACCATTTAAGAAATCACCTCCAGTTGAGAGTGTTTTCCTTCTAAGTAATCCCTATAGCTATTGGAAAGAGGGAATCATCTGCATCAAGTCCGATCGCTGTTAGCAAAATGCCTTGAGCGTTTCCTTTGAGGAATGTCCCATCTACCCCAACTATTGATCTGCAACTTGTCTTCCACCCAGTCTGTGATTGATAGTTTGAAAATACAATCATAAGTTCTATTAGGTAAGTTCATATTTTAAAAACTCTCAACACATAAAAGTTAATCTTGTTACCTTTGAAGCATGTAAGCATAAATACAATCTACTGAACACCCTTTTTCCATTTTTAAGTGCCTCTTTGCTAAACTCGATTGATATGCTAGATCCAGGATTAGAGATCTTCAACTAATTGCAATACCCTTCCAAATTATTGAACTCATCAATATACCCCCTTCCAACTCTTCCATAATGAGCCTCTTTGCCCTCTTGCACTTGTATTTGCTCACATTCAGTTTCAAGTCAATCTCGACATCTTTCTTCATATCTACAACTCTATATTTGGCCTCTCTTGAACCTTCCTTCTGAAATACGCCGCCAACCACTTCATTGTTGACCTAGGGTTCTTAAAAACCCTACTGCAACTGTGCTCCAATGATAAAGTCTTAATTACCAGCCCCGGATTTGACCCATCTTTGGAAGCATATAGGACAAACGGGCATCCCTTTTGACATTTGGCCTGAAGCTCCCTTTTAACAAGCCTCAACTTCACTCCTCCTTGTATGGCATAGTCATCTATTGCACGAACAAGCTCATTTTTATCTGCAAATGTGTCACCCACCATGAAAAAGGACCTCGACCCAACAGTATCTTCTTGGACCTTCACTTCTCTTGGAGGACCATTAATGTCAAAAATGCCAAACTCATCATCCTCATCATCACTGCCTTCATCACCAACATCTGCCGACACCAACTCACATGTGGGGTTTACATGATCATCTTCATCGTCACTATCATCATCACCCTCACTAACACTACTGTCACCCCCACTTCCACTGCCTACACTTTCAGATCCTCACTATTGTCACTATATCTATTATTATCTCCATTATCATCACCAACTATACCGGTTTTCACTTCTGCTTCCTTCTCACCAAACTCAATAGTGAAATTGCTTGAATAACCAACCTCAGCTCTTAAACTATCTAAAAACCCAAAGTCCTCTTCACTAACCTCTTTCCCAAGTACGACAGACCTATCCCCACCACACGCCATTAAAGCTTTATCATTTTACTATTAGGGAAAGATCCCAAGAACCCACAGTCAATCCGAATATACACACCCCAAGAACGCTAAACAAAGGTTGACAATCCACTTGAACCCTTGAGCACGGAAGAACAAGGACCCGAAGTGTTGGAAGACGTTACAAGGTTGATCAAGTCTTGATAAGTCGTTAGTTCAATAAAGAACCCTAGAGAGAATCCTCCCTCAAGAAGCAACTTGCACAATGCAAAGTTTATAATAATCTTCAATCTGAATTATCTGCTTCAGAATGTGCTTTACAATGTATTTATAAAGGTTACATTCTGAAATTCTGAAGGATAAAATGCAATCTAAAATCTAGGAAGATAAAATTCAAATTTCAAAATAGTATCTATCCTAAAATCTAGATAGATATTATCCTAAAATCTAGATAGATACTATCCTAAAATCTAGCTAATTTGAAATTCAAATTAAAAATTTTCGCATAAATTAAATAAGCAATAATTAATCAGAATTTTAGGCCCAAAATGTGATTATTTAGGCCATAATGAGCCCTCCTATGTATAGCCCATGGTCAAAGCCCTATCATTTGAAGCCTCTAAGCCCAAAATAGGATCTGCAAGTCCATTTTCAGCCCAAATCAAGTTAATGATGTCCTTGGAGTCTTCATCCTCTTTTGTTGATCCAAATGCCATTTGTTTTGTGAGAACCTCTTGCTTCAATGCTTCCTTAATTCTCTTGGCTCTTGCTCTTGTGATTGGTCCACTTGGACTTTGTAGAGGCTCTTTTGAATTTGATAAATCAGCTTGCTGGATCGCATCACAAAATAGAAAGGTCTTACAATACAATCACCGACAAACAAAGATCACAGTGGGCAATGAAGTTTTAACAAATACCTCAGATAGATCTCTCTGATGTTGCTTTTATGGACACACCTTTCCTCTTATCACTGCATGTATGATAAGCACACCATTGAACAATTGCTTGTGAGTTAAATGGATGATAACTTGTGGTGACACGTACAAATAATGCCACCTGTCATGTTTTAAACTAACACTTTTATTACATTACACTTCTACACCGTAGCTAATTTGTACGGTTAGGAAAGTTAAGAGTCTAAACCGTTAACCAAATGCAGGTATATAATTTTAAAGTGTTTACATTCGAATGATGAATAAAACTCATTCGAATGGATTAAGGGTACTCTCTTTCTACATCGTCTAGTAAACAAAGGTTTGAAAATCCTTAATCGAATTAGTCCGATAACTCATTCGATTGAGTCACTTTAACTTTGTTTCGTTCTTTCATTCGAATGATGAATAAAATTAATTCGAATGGATGAAGCGTACTCTCTTTCTACACCGTATAGTAAACAAAGGTTTGAAAAAGAGTGGGGGAATGTGAACTTCTAAATAGTTACTTTGTAAACACTGCTACAGTGCAATAAACACTGCTATTAAACCGTCAGTTCATTCGAATATAGGATAAAATTCATTCAAATGGATGAAGTGTCTCACTTTCTAAACCGTAAAGTCAACAACAATTTGGAAAATCTTATACGAATCAGTTCAAAAACTAATTCGAGGGAGTTACTCTTACTTGGTTTCTTCCATACATTCGAATGAGGTAAACAACTCATTCAAATGGATGAATAGTCCTCACATTCTAAACCATATGGACAACAACGGTTTAGAATGGATAAAGCATCACTCTAATTTGTATTACAAAGTAACGGTTTAGAAATCTTTATTCGAATCAACCTATGAACTTATTCGATTGAGTCACTCCAACTTCATTTCGTTGAGGTACAAATTTGGCACTTTCATTCAAATGTGGAACAAAACACATTCGAATAGATTAAGAGCTCACGTTCTAAACCATTTTTCGAATGTAGGAATGTAGGTTTAAAGTGTTTACATTTGAAGGAATAATATCTATTATTCGAATATAGGTTTAAAGCCTCATTTGAAATATGGTTTGAAACATTAACTTTCTAAACCGTAGTTAATAACAATGGTTCAGAAGGTTCACATATGTTTTCTTCATTCGAATGTAGGGTAAAATTTGGACTACTTCATTCTAATGTGTTTTACAAATCATTCGAATGGATGAAGCGTATCACTTTCTACACCGTAGTCACCAACAACGGTTTAGAAACTCTTAATCGAATAAGTTGTAGGACTCAATCGATTGAGGCACATACGTTAACTTTCTAAACCATAGTTAATAACAACGGTTAAGAAGGTTCAATATGTTTTCTTCATTCGAATGTAGGGTAAAATTCAAACGACTGCATTCGAATGTGTTGTACACATCATTCGAATGGATGCAACGTATCACTTTCTACACCATAGTCACCAACAACGATTTAGAAACTCTTAATCGAATAGGTTGTAGACTCAATCGATTGAGGCACTCTAACTTCACTTCGTCGAGGGTAAAATTCAGATGACTGCATTTGAATGGGTTTTAGGAATCATTCGAATGGATGCAGCGTATCACTTTCTACACCGTAGTCACTAACAACGATTTAGAAACTCTTAATCGAAAGTTGTAGGACTAAATCGATTGAGGCACTCTAACTTCACTTCATTAAGGGTAAAATTCGGACGACTGCATTCGAATGTGTTTTACGAATCATTTGAATGGATGCAGCGTATCACTTTCTACACTATAGTCACCAATAACAATTTAGAATCTCTTAATCTAATAAGTTATAAGACTTAATCGATTGAGGCACTCTAACTTCACTTCGTCGAGGGTAAAATTCAGATGATTGCATTCGAATGTGTTGTATAAATCATTCAAATAGATGCAGATATCACTTTCTACACCATTGTCATCAACAATGGTTTAGAAAGTCTTAATCAAATACACTATAGGACTCATTTGATTCTCTAACTTCATTTCGTCAATGGTAAAATTTGGACAATTTCATTTGAATGTGGGAGACAAAGCATTCGAATAGATGTAGCATCTCACTTTCTAAACCGTATTCATCAACAACACTTTAAAAAGTCTTAATCGATTAAGTTATTGAACTCAATCGAATGAGCCACTCAAACGCCTCTCAGATAAAATGCCTTACCCCTCAATCGATTGAGCTTCACTCATCAATCGAATGGCTGCAGCATCTTCAGTTTATAAAATGTATACATGTTTACGAAGCTATATGCCGTGTAGGCTGATGTGGCAGTGTATCCTAGTTGGCAAACGACCGTCACAGTTTTCGTTGGCCCAGGTGAAAAGTTCTGAGTTTTATAAACTTCCATGATGGATCTGGTCCCCCGAAAACTTCCGGATACACAGTGCTCCAACACGTGCACTTTCGTGGCAAAAATGCTACTTTACCCAATAAAAAAATTCGTCTTCTAACATGTATAGACTGGACAGAGGGTGGACAAGTGTTTGTTCTTCTTCATTCTTAAATCGTTTAATGAATTAAATTAAATCTTTAGTTCAGGTCCATCCGTTCTCAGTCTTCAATCGTTCTTCTTCTCCATCGCATCAATCATTCAGCTTCTTACTCTCAATCTTCACTTCATTCTCAAATCATTCTTCTTCTCCATCGCTTCCCTCAGTCTTCATCGCCTCCCACTGTCCATTCTTAATCTCTCAGTGCCTAGTATCCATCGCCTTCCTCTCACTACCTAGTCTCCGTCACACTCTGTCTCTCCATCGCCGATTGATCGAACTCCAAGCCTCCAACTCCAATTCCCGACGACTGACTTGACTCCAGCTCCAAGTCTCTACCTCTGATTCGTATATAGCTTTGTTTTTCTGTGCAATTCTTCTTGTGTTTTTGTTTTTGCCTTTTTGGATTGCCTTTGATTCTTTGGCGATGGATTGAAAGTTTATCCCTCACAAGTTGAGAGAAGAGGAGGCATAAATTGAAGTGCAGGAAAGTTGAGACACTTTGCCTTTATGTTAATCTCTAGGTGCAGTGAATAACACTATACCATATCCATCTTCGTTTCCTCGATCAGTCGCTTTTACATTTATTCGAGTTTCCCTCAATTTGAATCTTCTTCGTCTGGTTTTGATCGAGTTCATTTATAAGATCTTGTAAGAATTATGTAATTTTCTTGCAATCCTGTGATGTCATGAATCTTTGATACCTAATCATCTTGTTTGATGACAACTATAAGCATTATTGCTGAGGATCTACTTTCACTGTCGTTATTTCCTCATTTCAGATCTTGTTTTTCACAACCAAAGTTGTTGAGTTTTGAATAACCAAATCTATTTTTGGATTTTTTGTTTATTTTTTATGGAGAATTTGGAATGGATTTGGATGATAAATTGAGCATTGGGCTCTGAGCATCAAAAAGCACGAAAAATGTTGTAATTTCATTTTCAGTTTGCTGTTGCCTGTTGCTACCTTGCTGATATCCTAATAATTTCATATTGTGCTTGTTTGGAAAAGCTTATTTACTTCCCAAAAACACGTTCAACAGTGTTTTCCGTAAAACGAGATAATCTCTTCACATATTTACCTCGACTTGCGTAAAAGTACTTCTCTACCACGTTCCCAAACAGGCCCACTATCAGCATTGGGCTCTGAGCATCTAAAAGCAAATTAGGTTGCAACGAGCCTGCTGCTTGGATGGTTATTTAAAAGTTTACCCTGCCACCTCACCCGTTTATGGGTACGGGTCTAAAGTACAGGGTGCTCCGTACCCGTGGACTTCTCAACTGGGGCAGCCTTTCACCCACCTATTGCACCCCCTAAACACCAGCAATCTTGGCAACGTGTGCCTTTCATTTCTTACAATGCTTTTTCAAGTCCAACGTGGCCAAACTGGTTGAATGTCATGCTTCTATTATTATGATGTTCTTATATTCAAATATCCGATGCATCTTCTATTACAATACTTAACTTTTTACTCAGTCAATTTTTGGTAAAAAAACTTTTGTCCAATAAAAAATTTCAACTCTGATGATTTGTGCTTCTTTGACCGTGGTTTAGTACGACAATTGAAAATTGAAGTTGATGGAACAGACAAAAGGGATACATTTGAGTGGTCGAAGATGTAAATTTTTCCCAAAATACATTTTAGAAAATAACTTTTGGGTAGAAATTAGATAGTCCAATATGATATATGTATGAATAAACGTTGGAAAATTAACTTTTGGTGAAAATGACTTTTAGGTAGAAGTTCGATGGTGTAATGTGATATATGCATAGATAAAAGTTGAAAAAGTGACTTTTTGTGAAAACTTTATTTGGATAGATGTTGGAGAATTGGTTTTAGTAGAAAATGATTTAAAAGGACACGAATCTCATTAAATGTTACATATTCATATATATTTTATTTTATATTTAGTGATAAAATTAGATAAAAATAAAATGATAAAAAAATAAAAAATGTAGTAAAGGAAAATAACTGTAAATTAAATACCTTTGAAAAGTAAAATTATTCAAATCTCTCAATCAAATATGTTCATATATCCTATTTTTTCATAAATGTTTATATTTAAATGATAAATTGGGTACATTTAGATAAGTGGTGGGAGAAGTACATTTTTCACAGAATACATTTTGAAAAATAAATTTTGGGTACAAGTTAGATAGTGTGATGTGATATATGTTTGGATAAAAGTTGGAGATATAACTTTTGATGGAAAATAACTTAAAAGGACATGAATATTATTAAATACTAAATATTATATATTTTAGGGAAATTTAGTCTGAGGTCCCAAATAAGCAACTTATTTACATAAAGGTCCCATGGATGAAAATATTTAATCAGAGATCCCATTGACAATATGAGGTGTTGCCAATACCATCCCAAACTGTTGTCAATACAAGGACCTCATGTTGTCAATGAGACCTCTAATTAAATATTTTCATCCATTGGACCTTTTTTGTAAATAACTTGCTTATTTGGGACCTTAGACTAAATTTCCCTATATTTTATGTTTAGTAATAAAATTAGAGAAAAATAAAATGATAAAAATAAAAAATAACTACCATTGAAAAGTAAAATTGTATAAATTTCCCAATAACATATATTCATTTTCCATATAGATTTATATTTAAACGATAATATTTCAAAAATATCACATATTTTTTTGCCAGACAAAAAATCACATGTGGCCACATTTAATTGGTGGAAAATGTTTGAAAAGTAAGTTTTAGTAAAATATATATTATTTTATATATTACATGAAAATAAGACATGAATCCATGGTTGAAAATTGTAGTCCAAAACTAGAAGTTCATAGCAGTTCATATATTATTTTATATATCACATACAACACGTGGTTGAAATGTTTGAAGATTGTTATGTTAAAAAGCATAGCCAGTTCGATAATAGTTCATACTCTCTTCATGCTGTATATGAGATCTTAATATCAAATAAGTATTATTTATAAGTCATAAACATTATTTACTTTTTAGTGCATAAGAAAAATATATTTTGGGTGCTGACTAATATGATTTTTTTACCTTTTTTGAATTTGACATAGTAGGATGTGTCATTCCCTCCCTCTGAATAATCAAAATAATGGAAGTGAGATTCAAACTTATGCAATGTCCAAACATTAGGAATGATACAACTTTAGTAGAGACACAAATTCCTTTCAACCTAGATCAAACATAAGCTATGATACAACTTTGTTCATCAATTAGTAGAAGTCGATCCACACCCCTAAGACCTGTGCCAAACCTTATGAACAAAGCAGTAATCGTTGAGTCAAAAGCTTAAGCCAGTAGAGAAAACACACCCAATTCCTTTCAATTTAGATTAGGCATACGATTTTGTATGCAACCTAGCAGAACCCAATATCCCCTTCAAAGGCTTAGAACATCTTAGGACATCCCCAAACCTTTTTCAATAGAAGTGAGATGGGAACTCATATAGGATGTGATATTGAAACCTTAGGAACAAAGCTAACTATCGAGCTAAAAGCTTAAGATAATAACATAGGTGTACCATAATTCCTTTCAATAGATGTGGGATTTAAACCCTAGAAAGCGCATCTTTGAGTGAAATGTATCCTCACCTTTATAAGACGTGTTTCGTTCCCCTTACTAATGTGATATTGAAATCTTAGGAATGTACCATTTGTAACCAATGTGGGACTTTACATCAACCCCCATAGGGAGCCCAACATCACCGAAGGCTTAGTGCCCCTCCTTTGCAGATATTTCCCTTGTTGCAAATAGAGCAAGGTGTTTATACAATAACCCAGAAAATGTGTCTACGAGAGAAATGTATCTGACCTTATAAGGTTGCTTCGTTCCCCTTCCCAATAGATATGTGACTTCACATCCATCCCCATAGGGAAACAAAAACCCTGTTATATTTGTAGCAGGGACAATATTTGCAAAGGAGTGGTACTATTACAATAAGTATCAAAGTCAGGCTTTCGATCGAAGTTCCACATTGGTTAGGAAGGGGAACTAAGCGTACCTTATAAGGGTGCAGAACTGCTGATACCTTCCTCTCGTAGACGTGTTTTCTAGGTTATTATAGAAACCCAGGAAAACAAGACCTTACTTTGTTTGCAACATGGATAATATCTGAGGGAGGGGAGTTGAGCTGTTACAAATGGTATTAAAATCAGGCCTCTGGTAAGTATGCTATCGTAGATGCATTTCCTGGGTTATTGTAGAAACTGAGGAAACAAAACCCTACACTGTTTGCAACAGGAACATTATTTGTAAGGAAAGGGGTCTGGGTTGTTACACATGCAACCTATGGTGTCAAATCTTAGGAACAAAGCATTAATTACCATGCAAAAAGCTTAAGTTGAGCTCATGCAGGCAGTGATACCAAATCTCAGTAATGAAGCACTAATCATCGTGCCAAAAGCTAAAGATTGTAGCCAAGACGCACTTCAATTCCTTTCAAATAATGCAACTTGTGATACCAAAACTTAGGAATGAAGTACTAAACATCTTGTAAAAAGGTTAAACTAGTAGCAGAAACACATTATAATTCCTATCAACCCAAATCAAATATGTATTCACCAGTCTCTTAAGACCTTTTTATTTGCCAAACATACACCCCTTCTTAGGACTCATGACCAATCAGTACCTAAAATGATATATCATTATTTAATTATCAATATATATTCACGATTAAATGCGGTTCAAAGTAAAAAATAAATATAAATAAATCATACCATTTGATCTTATTCAAGGAGCGCTCATTTCCATTAACCCCGACCACCCACCCGTTTATCCAACGTATGACTAAGTCTAGCCTCACCTGCCTTATCCGCGAGCGTACCCAGGGTAACCTCGCATTCACCCATCATTTCTATGCCATATGTTGCCATGAGTTTGCACTTTTCATTGACTTCTGAGGAACTACATTACAACACACGATAAATTGCAATACCATCTGCCCCCACTTCACTTTGCCCATTCCCAAACGTGATCATTACGCTCAGTTCATGAGTGATTTCCCTGAGGATGCCATTGTTGAGACTCTATATCTCCCTGGGATGGGTTAGCATGTTCACTGTAGGTCTGAGATGTACATTCACTACTACAAAGTATACTTTTTACTACTGAAACTCCCGTCCTTTTTTTAAAATAGGGAGTAAAAAGTGAAGGCGGTGGCATTTTTGAAATTATAGGAAAATTTAGAAACCCTATATCAGAACAGGGTGCTTAAAGTAGTTCTATGGTGCCCTTATAGGGCACCGTTTATGAGGAAAAGGGCGTCGTAAGGGCGTGCCCTAAGGCGCCCTACAGTGCCCTTTATAAGGAAAAGGGTGCCCTAAGGCATGTCCTATGTGTCACGGGCTTAGTTTTTACCTGATGAAGCACCGTGCGGCCTAGCAAGCTTTACTCGAACCTGAGCTCCTGAACCTGCTAGTAAGCCTTCCAAAGACTTAGCTTAGTTTTGAGAACTAAGAAGTCTAGAGAGAGAAACTAGAGAGAGATGGAGAACTTGGGAGAATGCTTGTATATTGCACAAATGCTTGATGATTACAAATGAGGAGGGGTGAGGTATTTATAGGCAAACTCCCACCTCCTTACTATTCCCACCTCCTTAATGGACGGTTGGGATCGAATCGATCCTACGGCCTAAAATCATCTTCCAAAACTCTCCCTTGAAATATCTAGATATTTACATTGAATTCAAACATGTGAAAAATGTGTGGAGAATTCTAGAATGGCTAAGTATATACAAGAGAACTCTAGAGAGTTCTAGGGTTCTCTGGAGCAGACTGTAACATCCTCCCCCACCTATCCAGGCGACGTCCTCGTTGCCTTCTTGACTTCATACTCCTGGATCTGGTCCCGGAATTGCCACAAATGTGAAATGGGCTCCCAGCTGGCTTCACTCTCGGGCAATCGTTTCCATTTGATAAGAAGTTCATGAATCTGAGGCTGGTTGGATCGGCGCACCTTCCGGTCAGCAAGTATTTCTTTAACTTGCTTGTCATGTTGGACTTTGATGCTCATTGGTGCGCGTCGTGAGATGCCTCTGTCCGGATCCAAGGGATCACCATGATAAGATTTAAGTAAACTTACATGGAAGATGGGGTGATACTTGATCCCGACAGGCAGCTCGACCTTATAGGCTTGGGTCCTAACCTTCTTGAGAATGGGGAAAGGTCCTTCATATCTTCGGAGGAGACCCCTATGCCTTCCTTCCAACCTCGCATGGGAGTACATTTTGATGAGGACGAGGTCCCCAACTTGAAACTCCCGTGGACATCTCTTCTTGTCGGCCCATTTCTTCATCTTCTTGGAGGCTTTCTCTAAGTAGGCCCGAGCAATATCAGCTTGATCATTCCAGTCCTTTGCAAACTTATATGCAGGAGGACTGGGGCCTTTATACCCTGTGGCAATTGAACTTGGGGTTAAGGGTTGCTTACCCATAACGGCTTCAAAAGGACTTCACCCGGTGGACTCGCTTCTTTAGAGATTGTAGGAGAATTGGGCTACATCGAGCAACTTTGCCCAATCTTGATGGTTGGCACTCACATAGTGCCTCAAGTAGAGCTCTAAAAGAGCATTCACCCTCTCTGTTTGCCCATCAGTCTGAGGATGAAACCTTGTGGAGAAGTTAAGCTCAGAACCCAGGAGCTTGAACAACTCTGTCCAGAATCTCCCTGTGAAGCGAGTGTCTCTGTCACTTATTATCGAACGAGGCAGACCCCAATACTTGACGACATGCTTGAAGAATAACTGGGCTGTCTGCTCGGCAGACACTCCTTGGGAGCAGGAATAAAGGTGGCATACTTGGAGTATCGATCCACCACCACAATAACCCAGTTGAATCCTTCACTCGTGGGGAGGCCCACGATGAAGTCCATAGAAATGCTCTCCCAAGGACGCTCTGGAATAGGGAGAGGCTGCAGTAATCCCGTAGGGGAGCCTGTTCCACCTTGTCTTATTGGCATACAAGACAAGTCTTCACATAGGCCCCAACATCATCCTTCATTTGAGGCCAATAGTAGGATTCTCCTATAAGTGCCAGCGTGCGGTGTAGACCAGGATGTCCTGCCCATTTGCTATCATGACATTCCTTCAGCACCTCTCTTTGAAGGTTGTCATGAGAAGGTACATAGATGCGCTGGCCTTTTGTGAGCAACAAACCATCCTCGACCCAGAACCTTCGGGTCTTACCTTCCTCCACAAGGCTAAGGATGGATTGGGCTACCTTATCATACTTCAGCCCTTCCTTGATACGCTCCCTTAAATTACTTTGGGGTCGACATATGCTGGCAAGGGTGCTTTTACGGCTTAAGGCATCAGCTACCTAATTTGCCTTGCCGGGCTTGTACTCCATAACATACTTGAACTCCGCAAGGAAATCCTGCCACCGTGCCTGCTTGGGAGTAAGCTTCTTCTGGGTCTGGAAGTAACTGGTGGCTACATTATCTGTCTTGATCATGAACTTGCTCCCAAGTAAGTAGTGCCTCCATGTTCGAAGGCAATGAACTATCGCGGTCATTTCCTTTTCTTGTACTGTGTACCGCCTCTCAGTATCATTGAGCTTCCGGCTTTTGAAGACGATGGGATGCCCTTCTTGCATTAAAACCCCACCGATGGCAAAGTCAGAAGCATCGGTGTGCAGCTTAAATGATTTGTTGATTTCAGGTAGAGCAAGTACTGGTTCTTGAGTCACAACCTTCCTTAAAGCTTCAAAGGCTTGTTGGCACTTGTGACTCCAGTTCCATGCTTGCTTTTTCTTCAGCAAGTCAGTGAGTGGAGCGGCAATAGCAGAATATCCTTGGATGAACCGACGATAATGTTCACCAAGCCAAGAAATGATCTTAACTCAGTGACCTTGGTAGGAGGATCCCACTCAAGAATGGCTTGCACCTTAGCCGGATCCATGCGGAGTTTGCCCCTGCCAATGATATGTCCCAAGAATGGTACTTCTTCTTGGGCGAAGGAGCACTTCTCCTTCTTAACATAGAGCTCATGGTCCCTCAATATAGAGAACACTTGTCTCAAGTGCTCTATATGTTCCTCTAAGGTCTTGCTATAGATGACAATGTCATCGAGATAGACCACAACAAAGCGATCAAGGAAAGGAGCAAGTACCTTGTTCATGAGGGTGCAGAATGTGGCCGGTGCATTTGTGAGACCAAAGGGCATGACTAAGAGCTCATATGATCCATAGCGTGTTACGCATGCCATCTTTGGCTCATCCCCTTCGGCTATGCGGACTTGATAGTACCCACTTCTCAGATCAAGTTTAGTGAAGTACCTGGCATCTCCGAGTTGATCGAAGAGATCATCGATCCGAGGGATGGGGTACTTGTTCTTGATGGTGATCTTGTTAAGCGCCCGATAGTCTATGCATAGACGAAGAGAGCCATCATGTTTCTTTTGAAAGAGTACCGGCGCACCATATGGGGACTTTGAGGGACGGATGTATCCAGCATCAAGTAGCTCCTTCAACTATCTTCGGAGCTCTTCTAACTCTAGGGGTGCCATGCGATAGGGAGCGAATACGGGTGGTTTGGCTCCCGACTCCAGCTCGATGGCATGGTCGACCTCTCTTTTGGGAGGGAGCTTCTTTGGCAGCTCTTCTGGCATAATGTCCTTGAACTCACCAAGGACCTCCTGAACTGCCTCTGGCACTGAGGCGTTCTTGACCACTTCATCCATCTTCAGGGTGGCCAAGTATGTGGTCTCTTGCCTCTTGAGACCCTTAGAGAACTGGAGGGCAAATATTATATTCTTCTCATCGAACTGTCGTATGACAGGAACATAGTAGCGGCGCTTGCCCTCTCGAATGTACATAGAGTCCGAGAAGGACTCAAGGACTATCTTGGCCTTATCAATGAAGTCTATTCCAAGATAGAACTTCTTATCATCCAACGGGGCCATGATGATATCGGCCTTACCTTGCCATTGCTGGATCTGGATCGGAGTATCCCGAGCAACTCCATAGATGGGGAGGCTACCTGCATTGACCCCTTTTACATAGCCCTCCTCTTTGGTGTAAGGAAGGCCTATCTCCTCGGCGACCTCCTTAGCCATGTAGACAAAGTCAGCTCCTATGTCTATCATGGCTGACAAGGGCTTGTCATTGATTTGGACCTGAACGTACATGCGTTCCCGATGAGGCTCATCGCTCTTCTTCTCTAAGGCCCTGATGCAAGTCATAGAGGCAAGTTGGGACTCCTCCTTCTTCTCATTATCCATAATGATAGAAGCGAGTTTTCCCTTCTTCGGACACTCATAGACCCGATGCGGACCGTTGCAAAGGAAGCATGAGATCTTACGGGGAGCATCTTCCTTCTTGGATGGACCCTTGTCATGGAAGCGTACCGACTTGTCCTTCCTGGGGCCATGATCGTGTTCTCCCCCACCTTTGCCATTATGGGTACTCTTCTTGATCGGTACCTTGGATGACTCCTTCTTGTATTCAACCAAGGATTCGGCAGCGACAATGGCGGAAGCCAAGTCCTAAACACCACGCCTCTTGAGTTCCGTCCTGGCCCAACCGCACAAGCCGTCCATAAAGATGAAGAGGGCATCCTTCTCACCCATGTCAGAGATCTCCAAGAGTAGTTCTTGGAACTCCTTGACATACTCCCGAATGTGGCCTTCTTTATGTTGGAGGCGGCGGAGTTTGGCTCTAGCCTCATGCTCGGCATCTTCGGGATAGAACTGATTCTTAAGGCCTCTCTTGAACTCGTCCCAAGTTTGGATCGGTTCAGACCCCCTTTTGACGTCGTCACACCTGCGATGCCACCACACAAGAGCAATATCTTTGAGGAAGAGGGAATTATGGCTTACCTTGGAGGCTTCCTCAATTATACCCATTGCTCCGAAGTATGCTTCGAGTCCCCATAGGAAGTTATCGATCTCCCTCGAGTTCCTTGCACCACCGAAGGAAGGAGGCTTGGGGACATTCGACTTTGAAGAGGAGGCGGTTGGTCAGCCCCTACATTGGCCACCGCGGCCATGCAAGTCTTCACTTGTGTTACAAGCTCCTCCACCTGTGACCGGAGCACAGCGTTCTCGGCCTTGAGGGTATCCACTTCCTCGGACCACCCTCGTGCAACTCCTTGAAGAGCGTCCTGCATCTCGTCCCTGAGTTCTTCATGGTCCTCCTTGGACACGAACCCTTCGATGCGCTGGACTACATCCTTAACCCTCTCGGATGTGGTGGCTTCCAACCTAGCCATCCTCTCTTCCAAAGCAGCAATCACCTCCTTGGCGAACTTATCCTTGGCCTTCTTCCCAGCACCTTGTTGGGGAGCTACGTCGGTCGTAGTTAAAGCCATCTCTTTCTCTCAACCTTTGAACCTGGAACTTGTGCAGAACCTGGCTCTGATACCAACTGTCACAGGCTTAGTTTTTACCTGATGAAGCACCGTGTGGCCTAGCAAGCTTTACTCGAACCTGAGCTCCTGAACCTGCTAGTAAGCCTTCCAAAGACTTAGCTTAGTTTTGAGAACTAAGAAGTCTAGAGAGAGAAACTAGAGAGAGATGGAGAACTTGGGAGAATGCTTGTATATTGC
>JANTPZ010141896.1:0-17559 GCA_025593235.1 Vachellia pachyceras | reverse complement strand
ATATAATATAGGAATCTGTTGGGAAATTGCTTGAATTGTTCTTATGAGGAACTTCACGCAATTGAAGGCCATCTCGAAAGGAATTTGCAAAATATCAGAATAAGAAAGGTACGTGTAACCAAATTGAACTTTTATCTGTGCTTCGAAACACTTCTATATTCAATATATTCTCTCCTTCTTCATAATTCTTAATAAAAGTTTTTTTTATTTGAGGTAATAATTTTCCTCTTAATGATCTCTGCTTTGATATTCTTTAATTAATTAAACAACCACTTAGCTTACGAAAAACATCTCCTTTTATTATTAAATATTGAGGATATATACTTTTGATTTTTTAAAACTATTAACCAATTTTATTCGAATTATTTATACAAATTTGTTAGTAAGTCTTTCTAATAAGAACACAAGAGAATGTAGTTGATAAAGCATATATGACTTATCTCATTTTGATGGGGTTGGCTGAAAGCATATATGACTTAAATATTATGCTGTATCGTTGTGCTTTATCAACAACAATATATTTTTAATATATTGTATATATTAACCAAAAGGTTATATTCAATAACTTCATTGAATGTTTTTACCCCTCTTGAGATAAATACAAACTATCGGAGTGGCACTTCCTAAGGCATTCTTTCTTTATAGCCAAACTACTTAAAGTTAATTAGGATTAGCTTATTTATTATTTTTCCGCTTTGGTACTATTATGCTACTGCATAGGTTTCCTCCACTTTGGTACTTTTTTGCTATTGCACAGGTTTTTTCCTATTGAAGACAATACTGTTAAAGATATTATCGTGCACTAAATATGAACACCTCTCCTATAGCAGAAATTTGAACTTGATTTGTCATATTACGATGAATCGGCCTCTTTCACCAAACTCAAACCTATTGGTATTATGATTTAGCACTTGATCTAGCAGCTATGGATTGCTTCTTTGCTTACCATAATAAATGCAAAAGCCAGATGTGAACCTAAGATTATTAGGGCCACTTCCTCAATTGGCATGTCATAAAATCCTGTCAAAGAAATAGATGACTTCGGTAGCAACAAACCTTGATTGATGGTTCCACCAACATATAATTTTTGTAAGAATTAAAGAAGCACATGTTAGGATGGCTGCACCCAAGAGGGGGGTGAATTGGGTGTTTACAATATTTTCGTTCAAAACTTAATTTATCAAAACATTCAAAATCAAGTTTATTAAAACCTTAGATGTTGAAAATAGATTGCATGCTTGGAAAACAATACAGGTTAATGAAGATGAAAGAATAGAAAGCACACAACGATTTATCCTGGTTCGATCCTCTTTGACCTACATCCAGTCCCCAGAGCACCTCTGAGATTTTCAATCCACTATATCATCCAAGTTTAAACCAGGTACTTGGAAAACCATTACAACCACAAGTTCACTACGGATACTTGCAAAGCTGTTTCAAGTTTGTCACGGTGGGTGCTTGAGAACCCCATAAATGTTTCCAGGCATTTATGAACCCACTCAAGTTTATATCGTTGGTACTTGAGAAACCTTTACAATCATTCCCCTTTACCATATGTAAGGTTACACTCTGTTTCACTTAGGTCTATCCTAAGCGACTCTCAAAGGTTGGGATGATTACATTTGGGAAATGCTTCACTCTATGAAGTGGATTGTATTGACATTGAAGCTCTCGGAGAAGTATAATGTCAGAGTCCTAAAGTTGGTGTGTGATTTCCTCGAATACACACTCTCTGTTATATGTTCGGTGACTCCATATACTTCGTCTCTTTTCTATAATGAATACTTGGTCCTTTTATAGATGAGAAGTAATGAAGTTTCCGTTAGAGACATTTAAGTGTCCGTTACTCTCATTCACCAACCCTCCATCTTCGCCATTAATGATGTATTAAATGCTTCTGAGGAATGTAGGCGATGACGGCTGAATCATGCGATATGTCTGTTAGGAGGTAAGAACAACTTTTTCTCTTTCTACGATCCTGGGCTTCTGCATTTATGAAGGCAAGTGAGATTCAAACATTGTTAGTAACGAATAAGGAAAGTTGCAGAGCAGGTAAAAAGCTGTCAGAGAGAGAAAATAGCTGTTGGAAAGAAATTTAAATTTTGTAAAACAATACTCGAGTGTTTTATGTTAATACTCGAGTGTTCCCTTCATTTTGAATTTACTCGAGTGATTGCTAAGAGTGTTGCAGAAGTTTAAGGCAAATACTCGAGTGTTGGAGAGTACTTTCAGCTTTTACCCGAGTGTTCAGAGACAAACTTGAAGTGAAGTTATTTGAAATGTCACAATACTTGAGTGTTGAAAACATAATACTCGAGTGTTGTTACTTTTCTGCCTTTACTCAAGTGTTAGGATGAAAATGTTGTCATTTTGAAGAAATGAAGCTCGATACTCGAGTATTCAAAAATCAATAATCGAGTGTTGTCAACACTTTCACTTAATACTTGAGTGTTGTGCTTGAAGTGTTGTCTTTCATTTGAAAACTTTGCCCGATACTCGAGTGTTGAGAACTAGCACTCGAGTGTTGGCAACACTTCCTCCACAACACGAGTGTTATGCTTCAAGTTCAAGTATTTTGACTCAATACTCGAGTATTCAAACTCAATACTCGAGTGTTGTCAATACTTCCATTTGTAACTCGAGTATTCTGCTTCAAGTGTTGAGTATTCTTTTGAAAAATGAAACTCGATACTCGAGTATTACAACACAATACTCGAGTGTTGTCAACACTTCAACATAATACTTGAGTTTCATATAAAAGTACTCCCTATAACACTTTTATCATCAATACTCAAATTTCAGAAAACACAATTCAAGTTTTGCTTCATAATCTTGAACATGCATCAATTCACAGCACTTAGCTCAAATTGCAACAGCAATAGATCTCTCAATTCAACTCCAAACCTTGCTTATAATATATCAATGGAAAGCCCTGCAAGTCTATTTTCATAAGAAACAAGAATCAGACCCAAAGCCATTATATAAAAAAAGTTGTGAAAGATACAATAAGCAAAGGTTAGTGATAAGATGTTAAATTCGACCACCAAATTTCAAAAATTATATCTCTTTTATATGAAATAATTTGATGCTGATTTTGGTGTCTATGCACCAAATTTTGAGTCTAGCTTCATATGAAATTTGTTTCATATCAATCGGAGATGTATTTTGAGAGATATGGTCAAAATACTAGACATATATAAAGCTGTTAGAAAACATAGGAGGTTAATACTTGAGTGTTACATTCCAATACTCGAGTATCGACTTCCAAAAGGCCAATACTCGAGTATTGTCACCCCAGTACTCGAGTGTTGACTCCCCAAATGTCAATACTCGAGTGTTGTAACCCCAGTACTCGAGTGTTGACTCCCCAGATGTCAATACTCGACTTTTGTGACCCAATACTCGAGTGTTGACTCCAAAATTCAATACTTCAAGTGTATACTCGAGTTTTGCTTCAAGTAATGCCATAGGAAACCCCAAAAACTCATCATACTCGAATATTAACTTCCAGAATCAACTTTGAACATCTAAATGAAGTTTAGATGAATGGTAACTCAATGTATGATAATAAATCATCTATTTAAAACATTTTAACATCCAAAATACATTCAAAAACCACATCATCCTCCAATTAAAGGAATGCACAAATATTGATTAACCAATATCATTGTAAAATCATTATGCTTGATAAATATGTATTGTGAAAACTTTTTGCATTGTAAAAACATTTTGCTTTATTTGACATCATCAAAACTAATCATATCTAACATTCTCCCCCTTTTTGATGATGATAAATCCTATATGTTTATAGATCATTGATGAAGCTCTATATGTTTAGGTTGCCTTTGGAAATAAGCTCTATATGTTTATAGATCATTGATAAAGTGGATAATATTATGATATTGTGATATTACATTATAATGAGAAGGTGATGAAAAATGAGAATGTGTGTGTGTTATGTAAGGATGGTGATTGTATTGTTGGGGCTTGAATTGTGATTAAGTTTGGGAGATGATGAGTATAGTGGTGGGATGGGCAAAAGCAATATCTAAAAGCGAAGGGTTTGAAGAGAATTACATTGACAAATCATTTAACTTGGAGTTATAATTGACGTTTCGGCCATGAACATTTATCCATCAAATCACATATCCAAAGGTCAAGTTGGCATAAGTGATCATACTGGTCCAAGCTTCATCATAACCCTAGTGCAAGATGTTAATGGAGGTCACCAAATACTTTGTCACAATGGAAAGTGGATTAATGTTTATATTCCTCATCACGCCATTCTTATCCATCTCGGTGAACATCTTGAGGTACTATTTTTATATCCATTAATTACTTAATTCCCTTAAAATGGAATATTACTCTCCAATCTTTGACGTAAAAGTTAGATCACTAATTGTTATAGACTAGGGTAAGAAATTATTTGTGTTAGTTATTTGTAACAAATAAAAGTTGATTTTCCAAAAAATTTATTATATTTCTTTATTATCACCGTTGGATGGAAATCCTTTAATGTATACGACTAATAGAGAAAAATATATTTAGAACCAAATCAAATTTTCCAACTCTCTTATGTTAAATACTTATGGAACTAAAAAAAGTGGTAACAGCAGTGGTTCTTTAATAGTGGTTCCCTAAAACACTACTAAAGTTGCAATTTGTCGGGTTATTAGTCAAATTGCTACGAAATTGCAGTGTGGATGGGGTTGATGAGGGAAACAAGTTAGTAGCGGTTATAGATTGCTACAAATGTGGTGGCAAATTGGCGCCATTTGGCCGGAACAAGGTGCCACAATAGTAGCGGTTATTTACAGCAGTTACGAAATAATAAACTATAGCAAAATATGAATAGTCTCTATTTTACTAGCATTTCTTGAACCGCTGCAACACACAAATGGTTACAGCTTTGTCATTGTTATTTACAATGTTTTTCAAGTTGAAACCGCTATAAATTTGAAACATCAATTGCTCCCATGTCTTTAGTAGCGGCTTAGACAAACCGCTACAAATATGTTCATTTTTGTTATGTTATCGTTAGGTATGGAACTGTTTTTTGCCATGGTTTTTTATAGTCAAACCACTATAGATTCGAAAGGTTGCTTGCTCCCGTGCATTTTGTAGCAGTTCAAATAAACTGCTACTAAAAGCTACATTTTTTAATACAGCGACTGTATTTTGCATTGGTTTGAGTAGGGTTTTCGTACAACAGCTACTAAATTGGTAGCCATTTGTACATAATGCTATTAATGGAACGTCTATATAAAGCATCCAACCTCCTAATTTTTTCATTCCTGAGATTTGAAAAAGTCACATCGAAGAAGTTTTTTCAGATTTTTTGCTTCCTTCCCAGGTTTCTTATTTTACACTGCGCAGTTAGTATGTTAAAGTTTTGTTGAAATAATTTATTTAATTTTTATTTAATTTATTTTTTTAATTTCTTTTATTTTTTCCATTTTTGGTATACTTTTTTAATCATTAATTATAATGTTTATTTTGTAGATATCTAGTTTTGATCTTAGTTGTATGCCTGGAAAGGCTCCCATGATCCCCAATGATGATATCTCGGATATTGGCAGGGCTAAGGCAGATCCTAAAGGCAAGTGGTGTCGAAGTGAATCCGGAGCAAACTTACGATGACCTCAACATCGATGATTTTGAGGTTATGGGATCAACATCTCAGTCGAGGAAGCTGAGAATTTTGAGGATTAGGATATTACGAGGGATCAAGGATTTGCCCGTGCTTCTGCTGGCTAGTCCACTAGTTTTTGATGTGGACGTTCAGGGTAAATAATTTAAATTTTAATTTCTTATTCAAATTAAATCATTGATTTAATTTGAATATTGATGACAGAATAAAATGTGCAGATTTAATAGTGGCAGTGGTGAATAGGAAGCTCATATTGATAGATGTTCCCTAACTCAGTGTTGTAGTTGCAAAGTCCAATAGTCCTCACCTTTGTTGCAGCTTATGTAGTGGTTTTTCTGGAACCACTACAAATATTCATAGCGGTTTGGGCAGCGGTTTTAAACTGCTACTAAATTTTAACCATTGAGAAATTTCAATCAAGCCTTCTCCCACTTAGAAAATGTAATTTCTTTTCCCATTCTCCACATTTTCATTTCTTTCTCTTATCACTTCCTCATTCTCAGTGTTATTGCGATCTTTGAAGTACTTCTAATGGATAAGTCATGGATCAAATTCTCGTGCATGTCCCATCGATATTTGGTTGAATTGAACATTTTTTTTGTATTTTGCTAATAGACATGGTAAGATTAACAATAAGATTTCTTGTCCCTATCCTCAATGTAATTTCAAAAAATGGCATGTTAAAGATACTGTTAGGGAGCACTTAATAAATGAGTGTAAATGTTCTTGTCACTGAGGAGTTGGATCAACTACAACAGTAGATCATTCTCATTCTATGTCTTTTGGAGATGATCTTCCCTCCTTCATTTTTCATTAACATTTTCAAGAGGCAAAACTTGATAGTTCAGTTCAATATCATTGGATGTATCCCATTGAAAGGTACTCATGTTAAAAATTATTCACACGCATTATTTACACACATCGGTATGTCACTTATTACTACATTGTCTTCATGTTTTTAACTTATTACAGGTTCTTAGGGAAGTTGAAGACATAAGTTAGGAATAAGACACGTGTGGATGGTTCAATAGCAAAATATTATATAGGGGATGAGGTCCTGAACTTTTCTTCACAATTAGGGGTGGAAACAGGTCAGATGACCTATCAGAGGCATGTGGCCCGTCCTATAAAAGCCTGAACATGCTAGCATTTTACAGGCCTAGGCCGCTAAACAGGCCCAAGCTCCCTAACAAGCCTGTTAGGTGGCCTGTTCTTGTTTTTCTTTAATGAATTTTAGGTTTCACTTGTGTGGTGGACTGAGAAAAGTAAGAAGAACCTATCTTGGTTGTTATAACTGTTGTGGATATAATAACTCAATTTGATTTCTTGGCTCGTATATAATAACACAATCCAATTTCTCACCACATTTTTTAGGGGTGTCAATTTCTTAATAGGCCAATCCATTTGAGCCTAGTTGGCCTCTTTGAACACTCGCTTTTTGAATCTTCAATGGTCTACAAATATTGAGATCTACATTTTAATGTAAATATTGAGTTGTAGTATGTAACAAGAGAGAGGGGCACTGGGGAGAGATGATTTTTTTATTTCTTATTTTGTAAAGGTAAAATTAAAAAAATAATATTTAAAAGTAGGTCTATACAGGCCATAGGCCAGGCCAGGTTGAAAATAAGCCCAAGTACAGGCCTAAGAAAAAGGTTGTACACAGGCTATAGGCCAGGCTATGCTAGTCACACACAAAATAGGCTTGGCCTGTTTCTACCCCTATTCATGGTACTTTAATGATATCAAGACATCTTTCAATCGTTGTTCTTGTGTTGATGATTGCTTTGATGTTGGTCCGTCAACATCGACAAGTTTGTTTCCTCCTGTTGGGAGACCCGTTAGAGGACATCAATACTTCAACCTCACTCCTAATGAGATGCTATAAGCACATAGACATGTCTTAATCAACAACAGTCAAGTTGATCCTTTTATTTAGTGAGTATTAGCACTAACAGAGAGTTTTAAAGTTTTGTCAAGCTTCAACTATATACCTGAACACAAACATCCATTGAGGTTTATAGAAGGGTGCATAGAGAATTCTTAAGTTGGTTTGCATGCTGAATATGCAATGATGACAACTCCCACCCAATTGATTTGACAAGTCTTGCCATTGGCCTACTTCAGTATGCGAAAAGGTTTACTGCATACCAAGTTTGCATAGTTCATGCAATCAAGGTTCTCTTACCCAAAATTCCAAGGGTTTTGGGACTTTTTGTATAAGAAGTTATGTGAGCGGCAGTGACAATGACATGCGTTTTTAAGGTGTCCCTTGTATGGAAAATTGGTTGGCATCATCAAACTGATTTATCGGGGCAATTCACCATCATGTTATTCAAGTGTTTTTGGGCAAATATGACACTGAATTTCTCAAGGCTCATTCACCCAGGTGAATCTCAAAACGATGAGCCGTATATTCTAGTATCAGAGGTACAATAAGTTTATAATGTGGATGATGAGAAAGATAGAAATTGGAGCATGGTTGTTCATATTAAGTCCGGAGATATTTATGACATGGGTGATAGCAATGAACACATCACACATAGGTAGAGCCTTTTCATCCTACGATTTTGAAAACTTCTTCCATGAAAGAGAGTGATTTACCCTATCAGGGTTGATGAGGATGAATAAATAAATCAGGTGCATTATATACGTAATTTAAATTGTTTTAATCTATATGGGGATTTTTTTTTTAAAAAAAAGGTACGTATTTGTAGTAGTTTTAAACTGCTGCAAATTCAAAAGAAGATGCTGCAAAAAATAATCACATAAAATGCTGCTAAATAAATCATTATTAACACAACTACTGCAAAATACTGTCACCTAAAACGCTGCTAATTCCAATCAGACATCCTTGATCGTTTTGGCTTGCTTTCAAGCCATACTTGGTCTTTGGTTAAGAACCTTGGAAGTGGGATCAAAATTTTCTATTTTCCAAAGATTGCACTATAGGGTGCAACCCCGAGTCGTTCTCTCAATTAGCCCTTTATGTTGATCTACACTAACCTAATGTCCTAAAAACACTGAATAAAAATGGGGTTTTCAATTTTGCAAAATTTTGATTTAAAAATGACAAAAAGAAACATTTAAAATGTGAATTATTTTTGGATTTTCTGGGAATGTAGAAAGCGAAAATGGATAAACGAAAGTTTAAATGATGAGAAATGCCTCTTGGAAATAGTTTCGGCTATCATGGTTCAAATTGATTATGGTAGGCAGTAATTCATAAAGTTTCTTATGGAAAACCTTTACAACTCACTGAGTCAAAATTTCATATAATGAACTCCATTCAATGAAATCCATTTGAAAACAATTAGCATGTGTAATGGAATGCTAAATGAAAAATCCAATACAAATATCATCACCTCAAGAATCAAGTGCAACTAGGCAGATAAGATAAAGGAGTAATGGTTGCACTGAATAGATAAATATGAGACTTCATACTATCAAGTCAAACAAAGACCAATCCATTACATAAGATAAAATTCAAAGATGATTGCAACTGCAATCAAGTATCTAAATTACAAATCACAAGTCCTAATTCAGCAACTAGTAATTCATAAAGTAAATACAGATTGAAACTACTACTCCCCTTTGTAGCTTTAGGAACTCAAGAGGAAGAGAGAGGTCTAGCCACTCATGGAGATCATCTTAGCATTAGTCATAGAAGATCTTGGATGCTGCATTAGTTGGAATAGAATAGAATGGAAGAGGAGAAAATGAATGGTTAGGGTTTTCAATGGAAAAGAATGAAAAATGAGAGAGTGTTTTTTATGACTACTGCATCCCCCTTCATTGTGGACAAAAATTACCCTAAATAGGGTTTCTAAACTGTATTGGGTTGGATACATAACGTGAGTCGGTTTTCTTTCCATTTTGGGTCTGATACGGGTTGCTGACGCATGATATTCGTCATGGCAAATCTCTCCAGAGAGGTCCCTTACTGTCTGCTGCCTGTGTTTGTCGTAACAAAACTCTCCAGTGCTATTTCTACACTTGTCTTAGCTAGAGTTCCTGAAATGAATATCAATAATTTGATGTATCATTTACTCTAAAATTTATTTGAATGCAAGTAAGTAATTGATCATGGCAATTGTACCCTAAACTATGCTAAATGGAAACAGAGACTCTTGCTTATCAATTAAGCACAATTGAGATTACAATTGGCTAAAAATGCAATGAAAACCTTGAAGATTCCATTAAAAACAATAAACAATTAAAGCTCAATGAATCCTATAAATATCCCTTCCCCCCATTTGGTTTGTTACTTTTTTCCCTTCTCCCTCCTCCTTTATTCAACGTTTGATGTCTCCTCTCTTCATCTTTTATTACCTATAAGGGTGACCATATTTCATTTGTGACTCCACTCAAATGGGTTATATTTTTTTCACTCTCATTTTATGTTCATTTTATTTATTTAATTATATTAATTTATCTTCTTATCATTTATTTGACAAATTTTCTTATTAAGTTAATAATACTTTTTGAATATACTAATTCTTTTTTGTTTTGTAGCTTTTTTATTACATATTATGTATATTCTGTAATTAATAATATTTGTAATGGATCAAGAAATTATTGATAATAATTGGTATTTTATAATTAAAATTAATTTTCTTATATTTAAATAATATATTGAACTTAAAATATTTATTTTTTTAAAATTTTCAAATTTTAGTAGCGGTTAAAACCATTACAAAGTTTGTTCGTAAGATAATTCTTTTCAATATTGGTGGGCATTTTGAATTTTCAATGACATTGATAATGATTTTATAACCATTACTGAATGTTGGCAGGAAAATTACCCATGACACTAAAAAGTTGACGGGAAATAAAGTTTTCATCTTACAAAATTTTATAGCATTTTCAAATCGCTACTAAGTAAATGCTTTTTTTTTAAATTTTCATATTTTAGTAGTGGTTTTAAATCGCTACAAATGTCATACATTTTGTAGCAGTTTCACACATGCTAAAAGTGTTTACTCATCATCCCTTCTTCTTCCTTATTTTGAGTAGTTGAAATTAAATGCTGCAAGTAATGGTTTGAACCATGTGCGTTGCATTTCTATAAAACTGCTGCTAAACCGCTTGTCACGGTTGTTTTTGCAGCAGTTTATAAAACCACTATTACATACACTTGTAGCGGTAATCCGGATTGATGTGCAATCATCACTTGGTAAAATCATGCTTCCAAATGTTTAATCCGGATAAGGTACAAATTTTCTGGTAACTTTTTTGCTTAAAAGTAATGTTATTTAAAATGTTTTTTGAATTCAATATTTCCTGTAAGTTTCAAAAAATTAGTAAATTTGCATCATCTTGTTAAAAAACCAACGTTAATCATTAAACATTGATCATGAACATTTTGAGCAGTATGTAAGAGAAAAATTGCTTCATTCTAACAAATCTTGGTCCCAAAAAAAAAAAAAAACTTCGATAGTAACATTGTTGCTGAATGAAAACTTCCAAAACAAATCTGTTCGTTCACCAGATATATATATATATATATATCTATATATCATGCACGAAGACATTGACTAATAAATCAGTTAGCTGTATTAGCCTCTGACATTCCTATGCATGAACCTAGCTTGTGGCTTTATAATTGAAGTGTTTCTATTGTCATGAATTGTGTGTCCTCGTTTTCCTGTTAAAGTGGTATAGCGAGCTCAAATAACATCCTCATATATATATATATATATATATATATGAACGTTACTAATGCTTTATTATCGAAGTGCTTCTATTGTCATGAATTGTATGTCATAATCCTATAATGAATTGACGGTCTTCAATTCGGGTTGAAGGAAAAATCGAAAAATAATTAAGTAAAAACAGAAACCGATAAAAGTAATTAACCTTTCGGTCTGGTTTTTTGGTAAACCAAATTAACAAAAAATATTTAATAATTAAGTAATCTAAATATAATATAATAATATTTAATAATATATGTAATAATAATATTTAATAATTTACTGTTTACTAAATATATAAATATAATTTACTAAATGAAAGTATATATTATATATGATTCGATTTTTTAGTTTAACCCCAATTTTTTCATAGACACCGGATTGAAAACCGAAAACCGATTTATCACAAAATAAAAATCGAAAATAAACCGAAAACCAAATTAAAAATCGAATTGAGTTCACTTCGGTTCAATTTTTGGTTTGGTTTGATTTGACTCACCCGTAATGAATTGTATGTCTCGTTCTCTTGTTAATGTGGAATAGCGAGTTCAAATAGTATCCTCATATATATATATATATGTATGTATATATATAGAGACCTTATTAATGCAACTGTCTTGTGATATAGCATTAATATATTGACATAAGATACATTAGAATCAAATCAAAATATTGCATGCCCAAGCATTTCTTGTCCTTCAGAAAGAAAGAATAAATGTATGACAAAAAAAAAATCGTAAAGTAACATTTCACCAAACGGTTTGTTATTCCCTCAATTACAATTCACAAGCATAGCTCACAAGAAGTCAAAAGAGAACAAATCTATGCAAGCAAAGAATAACAGAACGATCAATCAAATGATATTCCTCTCCAACTAATGCAAACAAGCTTTTCTACAATGAGGCTTTTACATCAAAATTGGCGGTTTTTAAACTAAATTAGCTGACTAATAGACTTTCTGTATCCCATTTCTAAACATTACCAATGTGGAAAGTAATGTTCAAAAAACCAGACTGAATACTAAATCTATCATGAAAGTAATTTAAGGATTAGTGGGTCAGATTGAAATTAACTTAAGATTAGAACAATCATTTTATAATAATATAATTAAATTGATATCAACAAAATACAACGACATTAACAGTCACCAACAACAAAATATTAAAAAAATGCAACAATAATTTAATTGTAATTATAATCAAATACAAAAATTATTGATAATATTCATCCTTACAATCCTTCCACCACTAAAAGCAGCACTATTATATTTGGTAAGAAAATATTTTAACAAAGCAATTCCCTACCCTTTTTCCTAGCCGGAAGCCTTTCTCTTTCTTCAATTGTATAGTATATACTCATAAATTTATAATTATAAATTATAAATAATCGTAGGGAATGATGTGGAAAAGAGATCATGTTGTAGGCTTTGAAAAATGAGATAAAACTTTTCTCCTCATTTACCTCACACATCCTAAATTACGTTAAAAACATAAATTACTTAGGCGTGGAATAATGAGATCACGTAAGCCGTACTAGAAGCATGGAATGGGTGTATTTATGCCCATGCCATAGGGCTCATTAATGATATTTGAATCCGCCCCTTCCTCTTTCATCTCTCTTTCTCTCTAACTTATTGTTTCTCTTCCAACTCTCTGAAGTGAAGCACCATTTCTTCCCTCTTTCAAGTGGTTCAAAAAGTTGCAAACACGTCAATAACTTTGGAGAAGCACGTTCATGTAGTTCGAGATAAAACCATTCTAACATATTCACCTTGCAACTTATAAATCATATTAAAAAAAAAGTAGCTTTCAGCGCTAATCTAAACATGTACAGAAGTAGCTTCTACTGCTAAATCAAGTTAGAGTGCAATGTTTGTCTTCCACTTATCCCCGCAGACTTTTCCTTTTTTTTTTCCCCTTAGAGTTTCTGTTTTGTTGGGATTTTTTATAAGCAATTTGGGTGAGTTACTCGGGTTATTACTGGGCTGTCCCGGTTTTGTCTAGTTCAAAGAATTTCCAAGTCAGCGGATGAAGCAAACTGGACAAAGTGGTCGGTCCGGCGATGCTAGACCATCCAAGCTGGTGTTTTATACATTTGTAGAAAGCATTTTCTATACCAATTAAAATTAAAACCATAGTGAAAAGTAAAAAATGAAAAAGATTTGCTTCCTCTCTACACAAGTTGTAAAATACTTTCTACATTGTATAAATGTTGGATGAAGACAAATATAATATTTTTTAAAATTAAATTATGTTGTACACATGCTATTGATTAACTTATATAGAAAGACCAAAACAAACGTTTAAAAAATTTATTTTAATATTTTCTAAATCAGGTTTTCTTACAACAAGTGTAGAAGAGTAAAAGTTCAAAATACACATTATTAATGTATCCAACATCATAAACTTTTATTGGATGCAAAAAATACCCATAATAATTAAAAATTAGATAAAAAATGGTGTGTCCTTTAAAATATGATAAGGTCGATTACTTTTTCTAGTGGAGCCATAGTATTTTATGAAAATACCAAAATACTCCCAACTCAAAAATGATAAAAATACAAAACCATACATAAATTTTTACTAAATGTGTGGCAAATATTATATGATTTTCATCGGTGTAAAAGTACTTATGAACATTAAAAATTGATATGGAAATATCAAAATACCCCAACTAAAGAAAACTATCTACATACATTGTCAATATATTTTATGAAATTGTATGTTTTACATGTATTTGATGGGTACTTTAGTCAAATTTGGAGTTTGTATATAGTTCCTTGTTCCTTTTGCTTTGTCAAAGGATTTTGGATCTAGCTTAGTCCAATGATTTAATTTATTTTTAAATTATATCAATGTTGTATCTTGTCCACCTTAGTTATTGTTTTTAAGACAAAAACATAATATTTCCTTAATGATTTAATTTATTTTTAAATTATATCAATGTTGTATCTTGTCCACCTTAGTTATTGTTTTTAAGACAAAAACATAATATTTCCTTTGTAATGATTTTCTTACTGGTCTATAATCTGCAGCCGTGACCTTTAAATAGGAGTAAAATTAAAAAATATTAAATTTTATGATATAATTAATATAGTTTAAGGTTTTTTTAGTTACAATAAAATATGTTAAAAGTGACTTATAGATAAAAACAAGAGTAGATAATAGTAATTTACTTATTAATTTAAAGTTCATACCTAAAACTCTATGTTATGTTCATGACAAAAGTGTCGAATTTTGGTATTTCTATGTCCATTTCAAATGTTTGTAGTTGTTTTTGTATATTCAAAAAAAAAATTTGGTATTCAACTTGGGTAAAAATTTGTAGGTATTTTTACACTTTTATAAAAAGTAACATACATTATCCTATTTTAACGGAGTGTGTCAGTTTTGTTCTGATTTTAAATGTCTACACCTAAAAAGTTGAGAAAAGTCAAACGCACGTTCAACAGTATGTTTCCTTAAATGTTTATAAAACGTAACATTTTTCACTTAGAGCAACGGATCTTTAACGGATGTTTGTCTTCATTCGAATGAGGCATATGTTATCTGAATGAAGACCACTTTCTAGAAAGTAGTTGACTTCATTTAAATGAACCATGTGTTCATTCGAATAAATGTCACTTTGTAAACCGTACCTTTAAATGTACGGTTTAAAAAGTAGTGGTCTTCATTCAAATAAATACAATGAAAAGTATGGGTTCAATCAAATGAAGGCCACTGCTTTCTAAATCACACATTTAAAAGGTGTTGTTTACAAAGTGGCCTTCATTCGAATGAACCCATGGTTCATTCGAATGAAGTCCACTTTCTAAACTGTACCAAAAGATAAGGTCTAAAAATTGTAAATTCAAAACAATATAACTTCTTCGTTCATCTCCAAATTTGATAAATGACCTATCTTTGAAAAGCTCTTTGAGTCTACTTTCCAATGAATTTGAAATCAATTGGATATATGATTTGAGAGATATCATCAAAAAATTGAAGATTATCAGGAATATGTTTATTCCTGATATATCTTTAGTTTTTGATGATATCTCTCAAACCACATATCCCATGGTTGTGAAAATTATCTCATTTGAAAGTAGGCTCAAAGGATTTTCCATCGATAAGTCATTCGTGAAATTTAGAGTTTAAACAAAGAAGTTATCGCATTTTAAAATTTAAAATTTTTAAACCATTTTTTATAAACTATTTAGAAAGTGCTTTCTAAACAAAAAACGGTTTAAAAAGTCCAAATTCATTCGAATGAGTTTTAAATTCATTTGAATGAATTTTAAGTTCACGAAAAATAAACGGTTTAGAAAGTCTAAATTCAAAAAACTTTAACTTCTTTATTTGAACACCAGATTTAATAAATGACCTATCGTTGAAATTAAGCCATTTGAGTTTACTGTCAAATAAAACAAGTTTGAAATTAATTAAATATGATATCGTAAAAAAATCGAACATATATTAAGAATATGTTTATTCCTGACATATCTCTGAACATTCAATGATGCCTTCATTCAATAAAAGTACAGACACTTCTCTTGTATAATCTATAAATTTTCGATATGAATTTGATATTGAAAAAAAGATTTTATTTTATTGCCATGCTTTCTACTCTAAGTCTCTAAAAGATCAAGCTATTAAATATGCAAAAAAACTCACATGAACATACAATCCAAAGATAACTCAAACTTACTTTTCATTTCTTATTATGAGTCCTAAATAGCAACAGTGTTTTGGAACAGCCCTCCAAGCATAGGCTCAAATTGACAATGTTTTACTTAATGGAAAATACTATGATGTTACCAAACAAGGATATTCACTTAAATGCATTTAAGTAGGTGTTATTTCTACTTCAAATCTCGTTCTCCATAGAGCTTGTTCCACTTCTTCATATCATGCATTATTAATCCATGAGCGTCAAGACTTGGAGGAGCCTGCAGTAGAATAGTTCGTTAAGCTTCCATCGACATAATGAAATGACTATATAAAAATAAATGCTGTGATAAAACCAAGATTTAGATTCTTCGATTGACGAAGAATCTCATTTTTTTTTGGGCTAACTTGTAGCAATCTCATGTTAACCTAACAATTTTCATAGATAAGGCAATGTGCTGAAATCTTAACACGTTGGAAGTACCTTCCCACAACAGTGCAAGAGAAAGCAACCAAAAAGAACGCAAAATCAATCAACTAAGCACACGTGTTAGTTGAATATGTGATGGCTAACTTCTGATGGAATTATTAATGAACACTAAAAAATCATAATCATTCCCCATATTATTTACACAAATATCCATTTATAGTAAGTGTTTTCCCATGTTTGCAAAAGAGAGAAAACAAAAGGCCTAAATCAAGTAAAACCATAGTCATTTACGTAAATTGGGAGGGGTCCTTTTAACCCTACCTGTTTCTTTGCTTGAATCATGTCTTCCATGTTTATAGGCCTCAAAGTGATTACTGAATCTTCTTTGTCCTCCTTAGCACTTGAAGCTGCATTTGAGCTTTGGTCTTCTGCCTTATTCTTTTCCTAAATAAATATAAAATTTATGTTGTTCAGTCGACACATAATGATTAAATTGAGAAAACATACATTGAGATTATTTTGCAAGTCAAGGAAATTCCTTTCTCTTCAGTATCCTCTTTGGTACTAGGATTAGCTTTTGAGCCTTGGCCTTCATCCTCTTTTTTATTCTTTTCCTTAAATAATAAAGAAATTATTACAAACATTGAATTGAGAGGGTACATTAATATGATGTAAAAAGTCAATGCCGTCATGTTTGGTTAGAAACATTACCATATCCTTCAACCGCTCCTTCTTTATTAGCTCCGTAACAGGTCGATAAGCAGCAGTAGTGCACAAATTCTATTTACAAGAAATTTAGAGTCAATAGATGGTGACCACAGGCTATAAGTAGAAAAATAAAATCACAATTTAAAAGGGAAACAAAAAACTTGAAAACCTTGAGGTCACTTCCAGTATATCCCTCTGTCATGATTGCAAGCTCTTTCAGGTCTAAATTTTCAGTATTTTCCTTGGCTAGTATAGTTTTCAAGATAATCTCCCTAGCCTCGACCGATGGAAGATCAACCATGATTCTGCTCAACATTGAGGATTATAAAATGAGTGAGAGACATATGGTGAAGCTAGGCATGAAGAGTGAAGACATATATACCTTCGCTCAAAGCGTCTTATGATTGCATCATCAAGGTCAAAAGGCCTATT